>PVKY010009010.1:0-13624 GCA_004027775.1 Bradypus variegatus
TCTGCCGCCGCTCCCGGTCTCCAAACGCCAAGTCCCTGTTTCCCCGCACCGCAGCGCGGCCGAGGGACTAATCAGATTCACTCACTCGTTTCAGAATGCAGACTTCTAGTTTCGCCAGATGGACGTTCCCTGTGGCTTTAGGAGACCTCCTAGTTACTTTGGAGGTGATGTTCTGGGTCACTTTCTGGTTTTTATTCATTGTTTTTCACGGAGGTGTCTCCTTGCTTTGTCTCACCTAGCCGCCATCATAGGTTCTCCCCCACCCTGTACATTCTTACTATTCAACATCCAGCATTCATCGCCAGATGTTGCCCTTGGTTTTTTAAAGGAAGAACGTGGCAATAGTACTGTGGTTCTACTACAGAAAAATATTTAGGCAAAAAGTCTTTTCCATCTGAATACAACACTCTGAGAAATTTTCTGTAAATATCCTAGTCGTTTGTCAAATTTTGTTAATTTTCACAAATTGAGAAAGGAAGTTTGAATGAAACACAAGTAAGTTAACTTCTATCAAATCTATTTTCTTCCTTCCCATGTGAAATTATGCCATAAATTAACCTCAGGAATACATGAACAGGCAAGTTTTGTGGAAACTAAACTCTTATTGTAAAATAGAAAATAAATGTATGCATACATATGTATTTATATATATATTTGTACACACACACACACACACACACACTCTTCCAGCTTTCACATTAAAGGTAGAAGAACATAATACGTTAAAAAATCAGTGACACTGTCAGGAAAAATTCTGTATTTACATTCTGCCTGTATTTCCATAATCAAAAGATAAATGCTGATCAAATTCACCTTAGTTAAAGCAGCCAGAAAAATATCAGGTAGGTTAGTCAAAGGAAATGCTACAGAAACAGCAACTTCAGGAAGTGCCAATGAAACTCCTTTACCAAAGGCCAGAGAATCCTCATTTGAGTACGAGCATTTCCTTCTTTCACCATTATTTCTACTATCTTTAAAAATTGTAATTTAACCTCTCTCTTATCCTGTGGTCTCATATGTTACCTTCTAGAGAGCTGCAACGATTGCCTAATAGAGGAATAGTCATTCTCCCTTGTGCAGGTGAGTGCATGCTCTTCTCTTACTATTGAAGGCTCCCCAATTAAACTTTGCTATGAAGGGAAATGAAATTCACTTGCAGTGATAAGGAGGTAACCACTGAGCAGTCTCCAGATCAGTCAGGAAAGTTGACTACACTGCATCCTTTTTTTTTAATCCATTTTATTGAGATATAGTCACATACCATGCAGTCATACAAAACAAATTGTACATTTGTTCACAGTACCATTACATTACATAGTTCTGCATTCATCGCCAAAATCAACCCCTGACACCTTCATTACCACACACGTGAAAATAACAAGAATAATAATTAAAGCAAAAAAGAGCAATTAAAGTAAACAAGAACACTGGGTGCCTTTGTTTGTTTGTTTGTTTCCTTCCCCCATTTTTCTACTCATCCATCCATAAACTAGACAAAGGGGAGTGTCATATGGCTTTCCCAATCCCATTGTCATTGTCACCCCTCATAAGCTAAATTTTTATACAATCATCTTCAAGATTAATGGTTCTGTGTTGTAGCTTGACAGTTTCAGGTATCTACCACCAGCTACCCCAATTCATTAGAACTCAAAAAGGGTTGTCTATATTGTGCATAAGAGTGCCCACCAGAGTGACCTCTCGGCTCCTTTTGGAATCTCTCTGCCCCTGTAGCTTATTTCATTTCCTTTCACTCCCCCCTTTTGGTCAAGAAGATGTTCTCCATCCCACAATGCCAGGTCTCCATTCCTCCCCGGGAGTCATATTCCACATTGCCAGGGAGATTCACTCCCCTGGGTGTCTGATCCCACGTAGTGGGGAGGGCAGTGATACTGCATCCTTTCGAGTACTAAAGATCAAAGCCCTCCCTGAGTCTAGAGGTCTCTGCACATGTAAATTCAAAGGAGAATGTCATTTCTGTCACTGCAACTTCTACGGGGTGCTCTGAAGTAAGAGGTAAGGGGAGGTGTATTTTTTTTTATCCTAACTGGAATATTTAGTGTTTGAGGGTGGCAGAGTACAGATTTTAAATGCATCTAATATTAGAAAGAATAGGAAAAAGTGGCAATTTGAAATGTTATAAAATATATCACTGGGAAAACTCTCCTCTCAGAGAGAATGCTGGAACAGAACTTCTACTAGCCACTGAGATCCTAGCTCTGCTGGGTACTTGGCAGCTACCTGCGAGTACCTTAATCCCCTCTTCAAATGCTACCCAGGTTAGGCTCCAAGGCCTGCAATTACTGTGCTTACTCATGAAAGGCACCATGCCATCTTCCCAGAGGGCAGAGATTCCTGGAAGAATAAGGAAAGCCTAAGCATTGGGAACACCTAAAATTCACCCTAAATATTGTAACAATAACCTTAACAGGTAACATCTATTTAAAGCCCACAAGGGGCTGCACACTGTTCTAAGCATTTGGCCCTAACCACATCCTATGAATAGATACAATTATGTTTCCCATTTTCAGAAGAGGACATTTTACCTTCTTTCAGCTTAATTTTGTAGACATCCTTGTTTGCATGGAATAGTGGTAAAGAGCTGGGGCTTGGTATTCAGATCGCTTTGGGTCAAATCAAGGGTCACCATTAATTGCTATCTGACCTCAAGCAAGTTACTTAACATATGCCTCAGTTTCCAAATCTTTAAAATGGGGATAATAACATGTACTTCATGGGGGTGTTGTGAGGATTAAATAAGATTAAAATATGCAGAGCATCTACAACAATCCCTGGCTTATGTGGTAAACTGATTAACAAATGTTAGCAATTATCTGATCACACCTCAAAATTCTACTTCTTTTGGAATCTATTTAGACAACAGGGAACAAATATCTCGGGGAAATGTTTATTTTCTCCTAGTCTCTGAAAGTTACCTGTTACAGTTTTTAATTCTTAGAAAACACCACCTTTGGCATCTACCCGGTGCCTAAAATTTCATCCAATAATTTTGTACTTAATGTTAACATTGCGGATAAAGTCACCTTGGCCATCCCTTAATTCTAGAGGACAACCAGACTTCCCAAAACTCAAGGCCAGCCCTATGATGACAGCGACCTGCACAGCCCAGCAGCAGCAGTGGCAGCCTAGAAGCAGAGCAGGTGTGATTTATTCACCGGATCTGTACTTGCCCCACTGCAGCCACCTGTTTTCTACCTCCAGATCCTTCTCCATCCTTTATTTGAACACTGGAGCCTCTCATCACTTCAAAGGCAGATGATAACGCAGAGTGTTTGGGGCATACCCAGACCTGTATGAATAGTTTCTTATGATATTGTCTGTGTTTAGTGGTTATTTCCCTTCAGTTATGTGGATTGTTTAGAGAACACTGCCCCGGTGGCAAGAGAGAAATATTCCCTTCAAAACACCAGAAGAATTAACCTTTCTGAATTTACCACACAGACAAAAAGATGCATGGGAGAATTTGAACAAATTGGCTGCCAGGTGTCAGCTTTTCCTGTCACAGCGCATTTACTGTTTCTAGACAATACTGACATCAACTGAAGCAGCAGTGAATTGTTTAGTCCACAACAGAATCACCACGTGAGTCCTTTGTCATTTATGAATGTCAATGCGTGGTATGAAATTCAGGAGCCCTATCCCCAGGAGGGCTTCTGGCTTCCTCAGGCACAAGTTACATGGCAAACACAGCCCAATTGTCTTAACATCTGTGATTGCGCTCAAAGAAGAATTGGGCAAGCAAGGATAGATAAATAGAGACTGCCTGTCTTCCTGGGGAAAAAAAAACCTAAAAAGCAATTCAAAGCACATGCCCCACTTAGGGGAGATAAATATTACCTCCCAGACAGTAAAAGTTGGTTCTCTGGCCTTTGGCTATCTTCAGGAAATATGCCCATAAGTGTCCTATTTTGAATCTGTGTCACAGGTGTCTGATCTAGGGACAATGTCCTGAATTGCAATTTTTAACATCGGGTATAGACTGGAAGATGTATTTGGAAATCCACCCCCAGCCCAGACTGTTGATAGGTGACAAGAAAGAAAGAAATAAGAAAATGCATTTTTCTTACCGAAGTGTGCTTATGAACACCAGCACCGTTAGTGGTACACTTACTGTGCACAAGTAAGTTTGACAATCCTTGATGTATTTAAGCACAGGCTTGAGGGCACTTAATGAGAAATGTTTTAGAGACAACCAAAGGGGCAGCTGGAATAAATAGCCTTTATGTTTCTTTTCCAATTTGAAATCCTATTGTTCTGCTCTTCACCAAATTTAATATAAAGGCAAAGTGTCTGTCCTTCGGCAACTAATAATTTAGTTATGAAAGCACAGATAAATCAAGCATCTTTAACAATTAAAAATATTTGGCAGTTTTTTTTAAGTTGGCTTGTCTCAGCTAATGAACATAAGCAAGAGGGTTGATTTAGAGCTAAAGAATTAAAAGGAGAGTTTAGGGAAAGACTGCCAAAAGTAAAAGGCCTTAGAGCAAACAAGTGTTAATTGAACCAGTTAGAATGTAGTCATGTAGGCCCAAGGAGGCTGGCTTGGGGGTGGGGATAATGCCTAGGGTATAGAAGCATCATGAAATTTTTTTTTTTTAAAGATTTTTCGCTCTTGGTTAAAAGCCAGAGACCATATTTTGGATCAATTTATCTTTCTTTTAGAAGGCATATTAATGGGCCATATATAGTCACTAATTTTTAAATATCATAAATTGCAGATTGTGAATGGAGATGATGCTAATCGGGGCCTGCTCTCCACGTGGAGAAGCACCACACTCATCCTTTGATTGGAATACCCACTGGGCTCATCGTACTTCTTGGCTGAAAAGCAGCCTTGTCAAAATGGAAAATGCTGGTGCCTGTAGGGGAGAGATACATAAACAGGAACACAAAAATGACTGATGCTAGTTTCTTAGCAAAAAATAGAATTTTATCCTTTATTCCTCAAGTGTTCTTAAACTTAATTTTTCATTTAACTGTTCTGATTGTAGTGGATTACATTGATTTTCTAATGTTAGACCAAGCTTGCATTCCAGAGACAAACCCATCCTTGTTAAAAAATATATTTTGCTTCTATATTAGTGATTCGTTTAGGACTTTTATCTGTGTTCATAAGTAAAATTGGTCTATACTTGTTCCTTTTTCACACTGTTCTTGTCATGTTTTTGTTTTAAGGCTATGTACAAGTCAGTGTGAGGCTGTAATTGTTCTTTGAATGCTACATAGACCTTGAAAGTGAAGCTGTCTGACACTGGAGTTTTCCTTGTGGGAATATTTTTAAAATTACTGTTTAATTTCATTCATGATTATAGAAATACTCAGATTTTATATTTCTTAATGAATCAGTTTGGTAGGTTATATAGGTTTTGAAATTTGACTATTTCTTCTAAATTTGTTAATGTATTGGCAGAAATCTATTCATGTTTTTTTTTTTTTGGTTCATGTCTGCAGCATCTGTAGGGATGGTCCCTTTTCACTACTAACAGTGGTTATAATAAATGCCAACCTGGCCACTTAGATTGCCAATAATGTAGACGTGGCTGGATGACACAATCTTGACTCAGTTGCTACATTTGCAAAGCAGAGGCACCTGGATGCCCTACTCCTGCTATGCAGGTTTCATTCCTACTTAGCACATGACCCTTATAAAATTATATAGAGAAAGCCCTGGGGACCTCATAGAGCTAAAAATAAACAAAAACATACACTCTATTTCCTCTTTGAACTCCCTCCTAGTTTCCTCTTAACAACTTTTGAACTTTGAAATCCCCACCAAGGCAGCTGACCCAGATAGTCCCTAGGTATATTTGACCAATAAAAAATAAAGCCTACCTACCCTAAACCCACCCATATAAGACAGATAAACCCTTGTCCTATCAATAGGAGTCAAGCTAACTTCTTTTTTATATCTACAAAAATCGTTTGCCATCCTTAGAAGCCCAAAGCTACATCCAATCTTGCAAGTGATCTGGCTTCCTTTGCTGCAGCAAAACTTCAGTGTCCTGGATAAAAGGCCATAATCTGCAAACTTGACTCCAATTTGTCATCTGACAACCCTCAGCTAGCCCAGAGTGTGTCTAACTGACAAACGCAGATATCGCTGGACAATGAGCAATACCCAGTGGCTTTGCTCTCCTAATATGTGGAAAAGAGACAATTTATAGTCCTTTGGTTTCTCCTCCCCCAAACCTCAACCTGGAGAATCCATGCTGGATCAGGTTGCCTGTTAGGCTGTAAACTTTTCCACTTAGCGATCAATCCTTGTTCTCCAAGATCTTTACTTTTCTTCTTTAACAGTTATTTGTGCTTTCTCTTCTTTATTACTTTAGCACTGTTGTCAGGAACTTATCAATTTCATACATGCTTTCAAAGAACAATACTTTGCCTTTGTTATGTCTCTATATTGTGTGCTTGTTTTCTATTTCATTAAACTTTTTAAAAAACTTTTTAATTTTGAAATAATTCCAAACTTACAGAACTACTGCAAAAAGAATACAAAACCAATACAGAGAACAGCAATACACCCCCTACCCAGATTTACCAACTTTTAACTTTTTGCCACGTTTCTTGTATGATTCCCTATTTATCTATCTACATACCTACCTACCTACATATTTACCTGTCATAAGTTTATCTATCTAATCTATCTATATCATCTGTCTATTTTATAAACATTTGAGAGTAGAGTTCATACATAGTTCTCCTTGAACACTTAATATTTCCATGTATATTTCCAAAGAACAAGGATATTCATGTGTGTAACCTCATTAAAACAGTATCAAGTTTAAGAAATTTAAAATTGATATAAAGCATATGGTCTATATTCCATTCTTTTTTCAATTGTCCAATCTTTTGGGCATTTTCTCCTTCATTATCAGATCTAGTCCAGGGTCATGTATTGCATTTAATTGTTATTGTATCTTTAGTCTCTAATTTTAATTATGAAAAAAAAAACTATTTATATTCTATAAAATTTCCCATTTCAACCACTCCCAAGCATACAATTCAGTGGGATTAATCACTTTCACAATGTTGTGCTACCATCACCACCATCTGTTACCAAAATTTTTCCATCACCTCAAACTGAAACCTTACACTCATTATGCATTAAATTCCCATTTCTTCTCTCCCCCCTAACCTGTACTCTACTTTCTGTCTCTATGAATTTGCATATTCTAATTAGTTCATATAAGTGTCCTTTTGTGTCTGATTTATTTCACTTAACATGATGTCTTCAAGGTTCATCCATGTTGTCACATGTGTTAGATGTTCATTCCTTTTTCTGGCAGAATGATATTCCACTGTATGTATATATCATATTTTGTTTATCCATTCATATGTTGACTGACATTAGGGTTTGGCTATTGTGAATAGTGCTGTTATGAACATTGATGTACAACTATCTGTGTGAATTGTTTTCATTTCTCTTGGGTAAATACCTAGAAGTGGGACTGCTGGTATATGGTAGTTCCATGTTTAACTTTCTGAAGAAATACCAAACTGTTTTCCACAGTGGCTTCACTATTTTACATTCTCATCAACAATGTACTAGGGCTCCTATTTCTCTGCATCCATGCCAGTACTTGTTATTTTCCATTTTTAAAATAATAACCATTCTGTAGTTGTGAGATGGTATCTCATTGTGGCTTTAATTTCTATTTCCCTAATGCTATGATGTTGAATATCTTTTCATGTGCTTATTGTTCATTGTATAGCTTCTTTGAGAAAATATCTATTCAAACCTTTTGCCCATTTTTAAACTGGTTGTTTGTCTTTTTGTTGTTGAGAAGTAGGAATTCCTTATCTATTTTGGATATTAAACCTTTACCAGCTATATGGTTTCCAAATATTTTCTCTCATTCTATTGGTTGTCTTTTCACTTTCTTAATAACATCCTTTGATGCACAAAAGGTTTTATATTTTGTTGAAGTCTTGTTTACCTACTTTTTCTTTTGTTGCTTGAGCTTTCAGAGTAAAATCTAAAGATCCAATGCTTAATCCAAGGTCCTGAAGATATTTCCCTATGTTTTCTTCTAAAAGTTTTATAGTTTTAGCTTTTATATTTAGGTTGTTGATCCATTTTGAGTTAATTTTTGTATATGGTGTGAGGTAGGGGATTTCATTACTGATTGTTCTTATTTTTATTATATCCTTTCTTCTTTATTTGTATTTATTTTGCTATTCTCTTTCTAAACTCTTGGAATGGATACTCAAATCAGCCCTTTTTTCTTTTCTAATATATGTATTTAAATATATCAAATTTTCTCTACATACTGCTTGGATTGTATCTAAATTTGCAATTTTTCTAATCTTTCAATTGAAATTATTTTTGAATTTGCATTATAATTTCTTCTTTGACACATGGGGTATTTAAGAATATATTTCTTAATTTTCAATCATGTAGAGTTTTTCTACTATTTATAATATCATTGCATTGTATTCAGAAACCATGGTCTTTTTAAACTTCAATCATTTTCACTTTCTTAAGACTTCTTTTATGCCCTGTATATGATCAAATTGTATAAATGTTCCACATACAGTTGAAAACAAAGTATACCTCACAGTTGTGGGTAGAGTGAGCTTTATATATCCATTTTGTCAAGCTGATTAATTGGGTTGTTCAAATCTTGTAGATTCTTACTCATTATTTTGGTCTGCTTGTTTTTTTATTTATGCAAAATATGCTAAAATCTTTCATAATGATTGTGGATTGGTATATTTCTCTTGTTTGTATCAATTTCTAACATCCTTTGAAAGGTCCTACAAGAGATATTCTTATCAGAATAGCCATCGGCAGATTTTAAAATCCATTCTTACCATATATACCTCTGTTACTGTACTATTTAATCTATTTACATTTAATTGAGGTACTAATCCAAGGATTACTTTCTTCAATCTCATTTTGTTTTTCCCATATGTGTACATGTTCTATGTTTCCTTTTCTTTTCTTGGCTTCTAAACTATTTTTCTTACTTCATTATTTGTTTCTATGGGTTTTAAACAATTTCTATTTTTAGTAACTGCCTTAGAAATTATAACATGCATCCTTAACTTACCCAAATCTAAAGATTATCAAAATAAGGCTTTTGAAAACTAGAACTCTCTATTTATCCCACAACAATTTATATGTGACTATTGTTTTGTATTTTATATCCTCTTTTTAAAATCCAAAGACAAAGTTATTGTTTTATACAGTTATTTAATTCATGTTTACCTACATATTTACCATTTTCTTTACTCTCTTTCTTTCTTATAACTCAGAACTTCTCTCTGGTATTCCTCTCCTTTTGCTTGAAATACACCCTTCAGAATTTTTTTTTAATGAAGTTCTTCTGACAGCAAACTCTCTAGGTTTATATCTGTCTTTCTCTTTATTCCACCCCAGTACTTGAAAGATGCTTTTGTTGGGTGTGGTGTGTTAGGTTCGCAGTTATTTTCTCTCAGCATATAGAAGATACAGGAACAACGTCATTCTGGTTCTAGGTCTCTTGTACTAGGCCTGACTTGCTTTTCCTTTCTGAGAGTCTGAAGAATCTTTTCTTTGTCCCAGTGTCATGAAATTTCACAATGATGTGTTCAATAGTCATCTATTATGCTAGGATACTGCGTAGGACCTTTCAAGAAATTCAAGTCCTTCAAATTGGAGGACATTTTCACAGACCATTTGGTTGATGATTTCTTCCCCTTCTATTTCCTTTGTTTCTTCTTTCTAGAATGCCCATTATTTGAATGTTGTACTTCCTGCAACAGCCCTCTAATTCTCTTATCTTTTATCTCCTTTAGTCTACTTCTGTGTCTTTTTGCTCCTCTTTCAGGAAGACTCTTTTACCATTATTTACCATTCTCTCTGAGTTTATCATTTATGCTATATTTTCTCAATGTTTTTAAAAGATATTTCTTTTTATCTTGTTTTATTTTTATGGATAAAATGTTTTCTCCCATTTTTAAATTAGAGATATTTGGAGTGTTCTCCCTACAGAGTCTCTGTTCCCTTTAAGTTAAGTTTTCTATTTGTTTTGGTTTCTATCTTTCCTTTTAAAGGAATTCCTCAGTTGCCTCTGTTCCTTGGTTGTTTACTTTTATGGACCATATGACTTATTCCAGCTCTAAAATCTCAGTTCATCATTCTCAACACTAAGGTGCCCGATGGGGTCCACATAAAATTGCAAGAGAAAAAGTGTGTTGTTTATAAGCCCTACATCCCCTTCCTTCTCTAAGGTTTCTTCCACAACTCTAGTTCTCCCTCAATCCATCTCTGTCCTTCAGGATCTTTCTCTGTCTCTTTCTTTATTAGAATCAGTTCTAGAGAACCATTTAATCATTTCATTAACATACAGGGTGAATGACTGAGAAGGCTAAATATGTTCTCTGGTATTTGGCTTTTTAAAAATGAAGATAATGCATTTCTTTGGGATAAACCAAAGGAACAAATTCTGACAGTGTAATTTAGTCAAGATCAAGCAAATCATCAGAAAGGTATTTGAAATTAGACAATTTCCTTAATAAAAACAAAGCTCTCATTCTACAAGATTGTCAATGGAGAGAGAAACTCCACAATGGAAGATGTAGCAGAGCTTCACAGTTCCAACCATTGTTCTCCACAATTCATCCACCTTTCCCTTCAGCAGTTTTCCTTAATTATCCCTGCAAACACTCCCATGCCATGAAGAGGCATCTGGCTCAAGCATGGACATCCAGTTCTTCCTTAATACCCAAGAGCAATAATGAACTCAGCGGCAGCATTTATATAAGATTGTATGAACTTCTTAGGGGTGTCTAAAGATAAATTAACATAGAAATGGCAAAAAATAGATAATATAGCATACCAGAGCTGCCTTGTTTTTTGTGGGTACCATCCTATCCTAGTTCCCTGTCCAGCCTATAATAGGGGTATTGTCCTATTTCCCAGCATTCTGGAGCATAAGCTGGAATAGTCTGCTTCCTCTTATTCCAAAAGCAAGAGATCAAGTCCTAGAGAGAAGCCATCACCTGCTGTGCTGACTTAAGGCTTTTTGTCTGGCAGAGGCTGCAAACTGGAGGCCTATGGACTATATCTAGTACAGTTACATTGTTAGGTCTTCTCTACTTAATTATTTCTTAAAAATTTAGTTATAAACATTTATATTTGTGAATGATCACATTAAAAAAAATTTCCAGTATTGAAATACACACACAAGTTCTGACAACACTTGGCCCCACTGGCAAAAGGCAATATTTGGCTGGAGTGGAGTTTCAGCTGCCCCTTTTCAACTGGCCTTATGTTCTCCAGTTTGCTTCATGTGGTGAGTTCCATTGATTTATGTGTTCTTCCTGCCTTCAGGAAGCATTTGCAAGCCTTGCTTTTGAGTTGCAGTTCTGTGTCTGAGGATGGCAACTTCCCTAGGTGATGGATTTTGGGAAAAAACATCAGCAATCTTCCCCTTCAGGGGAGACCCCACCTATCTTAGGGCTATGGCCTTGTATAACCAGGTATATCACAGTGTAGTTCCAATACTCATATAAGAGATGAACACTTAAAAAGGAGTGGTTTTGTTATAAGGAAGGTTTTTGCAGACAAGAACTAGTACTATCCAGTAGCATATTTGGAGATGGAGGACATCTAAGTACTACATTCACATGTACACTGCCAGGTGAAAACATTAATGTTTACATCCGTGGAAGTTTGGGTCTAATTACTACTATTCAAGTGAGAAACTGTATGTGAAAAATCTTTGAAATATAATATAAACTAAGTAAAAAGAAAAAAGAAAGGTATAAGTGGTAGAAAATATAAGCATTTTGAGTGCTTCAAGTTTAGGCACAAAGCAACTGAAACAGAATGAAAATAAAATGACTCTAGAAATTTTCACACCAAACCTCTACATAGAAATTCTTAACAAGAAAAAAAAGAACTATCTTGGACACCCAAATTCTTAGTTTTTGTTAATAGAGCAAAAGAAAAAGAGGAAAGAAAACAAGCAGTGTGAATTAGGAGAAAGACCATTGAACTGGGAGCCAGGAAACTTACATTCTATTTATAGCCATGCCAACAACTGTCTCTGGAAGAGAGAAATAATACTTAATGCCCTTGGGTATCAGTTTCCTCATCCAGCATATCTAGAGGGTTAAACTAGATGATATTTAACAGACTCTCTGGGTTATAATCTTATAATTCAAGGGCAAGATTTTACCAAAGTAGTCTACATCTTAAGTCAGATAAATAAAAAAAAAAAACCACTATAAACACCAAGAGAGAAATCTGAGATGCTATTTTTTTTAACCTTAAAACTTATCTAGAACTGACTAATATGCATCCATAAAATTAGATAAATACACAAGGTGCCAGATTAAATTTTGCTTCAGTTAGAAGCAAAAATATTTTTCTTGTAGACAGTAAACTTAAATGGATCAACTGGAAACCATATACAACTATTCCAGAACAACTGTACAGATTTAACTGATTGAAGCCATCATTTGCTAATGCCCTTTCATTTCTGTTCTCCAACAAGCTTGCATCAGTCTTACAAGAGATAAAACAGGGAGCAAAATAAGCCTTCCTGAGACTTTTGTGATTATAATGTTGAACGACAGATTCTCTACAATGAACAATGGACAATGGAATAGTCCAGCCAAACTAAACACTTTCTATGAGCAGACCAAGCATTTATCTCTGCCAAGTAATCATTTATCTCAGCCAAGTAATCATTTTAATTCCATGAAAAATATCTAAAATCATGCCAAGTTATATTACTGCCACTGAAATTGGAATGGCTTCAGCATCTCATAAAAACAGTGACACTTAATCAATTGTTTCAGTTAAATCATGCTGGAGAGAGAAAACAGATGAATGATTTTATTGTGTTATGTAGTTCAAAAGGTATGATCAACACAGGTAATCACTGACACACTTCATGCCAGGATTGCTACCTGAGATAAGCACACCTGGATCCCCATGAAGTTGTTGGCTTTTGCTGACTAAAATGAAGTGATTAATGACACTAGGAAAAGGGGAAATGATATATTCAAAAGGAGCAGTACCAAATAGCTTAAAACACATTGAATAAAAGTAAAGATCAGAAACTAAGTAAGGAACATGTTTGCATTATTGAGACTTCATTTTAAAAAGAATTTAGACCACCACAGAACAATGTATTGAATTACAAGAATTACAAAAACAAAAACAAAAAACTAAAACCTTTAGCATCTTAAGAAACACCAAGAATCCAGTAATCTTATTTATATGTGCTTGCATAGAAGTTTTTTTAAAAAAATCCAGTAGAGACTTGACTGACTCCTCAAAGCTTAAAAGTACAGGAGAGAGAACCTATGATGGCGGCTAGGTGAGACAGAGCAAGGAGACACCTCCCTGAAAAACACTGAATAAAAATCACAAAGTGACCCAGAACGTCACCTCCTAAGTAGCACCAGCCGGACAAGGTCTGCTAAAACCACAGGGAACGTGCATTTGGTGAAACCAGGAGTCTGCATTCTGAAATGGGCGAGTGAGTCGGCTGAGTCCCTCGGCCACGCTGCGGTGCGGGGAAACGGTGGGTTGGCGTTTGGAGCCCGGGAGCAGCTGCAGATAAGACGGGAGTGGTGTGGACTAACACCTTGGTGTCTGGCGTGG
>PVKY010009011.1:0-13627 GCA_004027775.1 Bradypus variegatus
GGGGGGTGTTCTAGTTTGCTAATGCTGCCGGAATGCAAAACACCAGAAATGGATTGGCTTTTATTAAGGGGGTTTATTTGGTTACACAATTACAGTCTTAAGGCCTTAATGTGTCCAAGGTAATGCATCAACAATCAGGTACCTTCACTGGAGTATGGCCAATGGTGTCTGGAAAACCTCTGTTAGCTGGGAAGGCACATGGCTGGTGTCTGCTCCAAGTTCTGGTTCAAAATGGCTTTCTCCCAGGATGTTCCTCTCTAGGCCACAGCTTCTCTCCACAATGTCACCCTCAGTTGCTCTTGAGGGGTTTGTCCTCTCTTAGCTTTTCTGGAGCAAGAGTCTGCTTTCAATGGCCATCTTCAAACTGTCTCTCATCTGCAGCTCCTCTCTCAGCTCCTGTGCATTCTTCAAAGTGTCCCTCTTGGCTGTAGCTCCTCTTCAAAATGTCACTCTCAGCTGCACTGAGTTCCTTCTGTTTGTCAGCTCATTTGTATGGCTCTAGTGATTTAATTTAGACCCACCCTGAATTGGTGAGATAACAACTCCATGGAAATTATCCAATCAGAGTCATCACCCACAGTTGGGTGGGGTGCATCTCCATGGAAACACTCAAAGAATTGCAATCTAATCAACATTGATACATCTGCCCACACAAGATTACATCAAAGATAATGGCGTTTTGGGGGACATAAGACATTCAAACTAGCACATGGGGTAAAAGTCAAACTTGACTCTTCATCCTACACAGCCTCCCCCATCTCCATCCCTTCAGGTGCTGACACCTGAACACTGGTCTCTCCATTCCCCAGGCGGAAGCCCCACTGCTGTCATCCCTGGCTGCCTGCAGCTCTCTTAGCACTTCAGGCTCACTGCCCTGTATTGAGGTTTCCTTGTTCTTCTCTTCCTCCCCACGGCACTGTTCTTCCTTGTAGGGACAGAGTCGTGCTTATCATCACTCTAGCCTCGCCTTGGCTCAGGCACTTTTTCTTGAATGAATGAGTGATTGAGCAAATGAATGAAAGAATACCATTGTTGACCTGATCAACCCCAATTCTGGAGCTCAGTAACAAGGCAGACCTAGTCTTTCTGGTTTTCAAGTTTCCTTTTCAAAATCAGGAAACATTTCAAAAATGCAGAAAAAGAACAGAGTATACTATAGTGAACACTCATGCCTCCACCTTCCACGTCCACCTTGACACACATTGGCACTCCTTCTCCAAGTCACAACCTGGGGGAAAACACATAGAATCAAAATGACTTAAGTGAAAAGGATGTTCCTGCAGAAACAAAGTTATAATACCAAATTAGATCTCTGATGACTGTGGGCAAAATGCTTTTTTTTTTTTTTAATTTTTAAATGAGAGTAGATACTGCATTTAATCGACTATACCATATAAAGCTTTTTAAAGAGCATATAAATCAGTCATTTAGGCCACACAGGCCGGTCACACTGCCTCTTAGTTCATATTTAGAGGTGCTGTTCAGAGTTCTTATCTTCCTTCCTTATCACAGTTCCTGCCTGGAGTGAGCTCCACAAATCAAAAGGTAAAAGAGCATCTGCATTAAGTCATGTAATTTGGGAGCTTCCTCAGAGGGTTCGTTGTCTTTGTTGAAAAATAGCAGTTAGGTTTGTTGAACTATTACAGTGATCTGTGTTTCATGTTTGATCATCATTTCTCTTAAAAATTAACTTTTACTGCCTTCTTTTCTCTTATAAAAGTAATATAAGCACATCATGGAAGACTTAGAAAATCTAGATAAGCCAAAAGAGGAAAAATAACCTACAGTCCCACCTAGAAACAGATACTATTAACTTTCTGCAGTGGATTCTTCCAGTTTTTGTTTTTTTTTCCTCTCACTCACACACAGGTCATATATATTCATTCGCTTATATACATTATCCTCAACAATGCTGAGATCATAAAGGCAGATAGTTTAGGTGCCTGCTCTTTTGCCCCTTATGTAGAGAGAATGCCCTGCCCTCTTATTTTGCACATCCTTCTACAAAATCCTGTGAAGCAGCTACCTGGGCCTGAAGAGATTTTGGCAGCCATTCTGAAGAAATGGAGATGGGGCCTTTGGGGGGTTTGAGAACTGATTCTGGGCTCATCTGTTTTTCTGCCCTCCCTGTACATTTTCCCTTCACAAGTTTAGGAATTAGAGACCAAGTCACATTTGTGGCTGGAAACCGTTTCTTCCATTGCTCTTTAAACATATCTGCCAGCGTGTGCTGTCCACCAACATGCCGGGCAGAGGTCTGAGAAGAAAGCAAGGGCTGCGTGGATTATCTAAAGAGCAGTGGCAACCTCATTGCCAATATGCAGAGGATCCTTTCTGTGTTTCTTTCCAATCACCAAAATATAGAAAGATTTAATAATTCTCTCCCATCAGATGTGGATGGTTGGGGTGAGGGGACAAGTTTTTGGAATGTCCAGTCTGTTTCTGAGCCATCTAACAAAATAATAAGAAGTAGCAACATTTTCATCCCTCTTTCCAAGGTGCAAATATAATAAAAGCATTCTCCCCCAAGGGTCTTGCCTTAGAAAGAATTTTCTAGGTAGGTCCCTGGATGTCCCTTATAACCACTTAGCTCTTTGGGGAAAATATTGTATTATTAAAACAAGATTACACCTTTAATGCTTTAGATTAATGTTTTAGAAAGATGTTTCCAAGCCTTAGTTTCCTCCTTTGTAAAATGGGAAAAATAATAGTATGCACTTCGATAAGATTGTTATGATGATTAGATAATGCATGGAAAATTCTTCCTAGCATACAGTAAGTACTCAATGACTATTAGATGTTACTATTTTCTATTAATACTGAATACAAAAACAAGTGATTATTTGATTATTTGACTGTATTTTTTAGTTTGACAACCCAATTATGGTACATGTTGGGAAATGTTAAAAATTCCTTGCCTTTGCCAAGCATAGCTTTCAATAAATATTGTTCAAATGAATGAATGACTAGTGCTATGGATGATAATAATGCTTCTGGTTCAGATGCCATGTCCACCAAAGGTAAGAAATGTGGTCTTTTTATGCAGAATGTGCTTTTAAAAATCTGTTCTAAATGTCCTGAAGGGTTTGGGACAACTTGTTTTTTAAACAATTTTATTTCTATTGTCAAGCAGGCACTGGAAATTTGTGTTTGGGAATGTGTACGCACACATATTCATATATGTGTATATATGTATATACCTATATTACATATGTGAATGTACATTTATCTCTTTATCGGAAGAAATTGTTGCAGCATCTCTTAGTAACCATCCAGTAAGGTCCCAAAGATGTTGGGCAGTTTGTAGTTAGTATAAAATATTTGAATTCAACACAACATAGTGGTATTGGCAAGGTCACAAGCCTTCACACTCCTGTGCCACTTGAAGGGGTTTTGCATCTTGAACTAACGGAGAATCGTGGTTGCATCTTTGCCTTGGTGCTCCAGCGCCCTCCTCTGGAAGGGAGGGATGCGAGGACAGAGCTCAGAGTCTGGACACCGGTACTGTTTTCTTGGAGTAAGAAAGTCCCCAACTGAACGTGTAATGCCTGAGAATAGACCCCATTACCTTCAACACACATAGTGCAACTGTGCCGAAATCTTGTTCCTGTTTTGATATGCTTGTGTATAGCACAGTCACTTTCCATCTGTGTGAACTCTCGGGGGTCAGTTTTCTTCCCGCTGAAATGGAGAGCTTGGAAGAAAAGGCTCAAAGGCAGCTCAGCGCAGGGAAGGGGAAAGAACACCGGACCCAGAGTCACAGAACCCTGTGTGGGAACTGACTCCAGCTCTTACCAGACGGTGACTCTGAGATTTTGAGGCTCAGTTGCCTCCCCTGAAGAAGGGGAGTAAAATATATTGCCCCCTGCCCCCCACCGCCCCATCTCCTGTGTTATTCTGAGGGCCAGAGGCACATGAGTTGTTAGTGGGGCTGTTGTGACCATGGAGGGATTCTGGGATTTACTGTCCATACACACTTGCGTAATAGTGTAACACAACAGAATTACAGCACTAGGTAACCGCACCTAGGACTGAACTAAAGGTCAGATAAGAAACCGGCCTTTAAATGATGTTCTCTTTTTTTTTTTTGTAACCAGGAGATTCCAGTTTGCACACTGGTTTGGCCCAGCATTGAAGGAGAAATCTCTTGGGATGTGTCTTTTGTTACTTTGAACTTCTTGGTGCCAGGACTGGTCATTGTGATCAGTTACACCAAAATTTTACAGGTATGTATGCTTCAAGCACAGCAGCCAAACTTCTCTCAGGCTCAGTGTATTTCAGGTAGAAACCAGAAATTCAGGCTTGGAAGATACCTTAGGGTTCACTCTGGTCCAATCTGGATTCATTGCCCAGATACCCCCTCTGCAACACTGAGTAATGTTGAGTCTGGTATTTAAAAAAAATGAGTTCTATCATTGTGATTGTTATTTTTTCTCATCTCTAAAGTAATGTAAAATCTCTATGGAAAGATAAAATAAAAGCAGACATACAGAAATGTGTAACACAGAAGCTGAAAATCTCTGCCCCCATTGTTAACAATTCCAGGTATGTTTTTCTTATAAATTTACATATATACATGTATGCATGTATGAATATGAATATATCTACAAACCACCTGAAATTGCAGGTTAAATGGTCAAAAGCCAGCTGTTTCACATGGTTCAATCTTTTTTTTTCAGATGAGATAGTACTCTCTGCTCTGTAACTTCTTTTTTTTCACTTAACATATTATCTTAACATCTTTCCATATCAGTTCCTATACCTCTATCTCATTATTTGTAATGGTTGTGCAATCTTCCATCACACAGATGTGACATAATTTATTTTATGGACTTTGGGGTTGTGTCTATTGTTTCTGCAACACAAATAGGGAATGTACACTTTTAAAACTTTTTATTGAAGTATAATTTACATATGGAAAAGCACACCACCCAGCATATGTGTGCAGTTTGCAAACTGAACACACTTGTGCAAGCAGCTTCCAGCTCAAGAAACAGAACATTAAGGGCAGCCCAGAAGCCCCGTGTGCTACCTTCTAGACACTACGTCACCCTGCAAGGAAAGTGTATTTCAAATGTATGCTGGATCAAGAAGTGATCTTTACTTGCAAAGCCAATTTATATAAGGATGTAAGAAAGATGTGCTATCATCTGTTTCCCACCTCTTGGGGTAGCCCATTTACACACAAGGTTCTGGTCCAGGCAAACAGCATGTACCTATCTATGTTTATGCCTATTTTAGAAGGTATAATGCAAAGCCTTTAAGTCCTCTGGGATGTTTATAATCATTGAATCATGGTTTTATGGCATACTGTGGGTCATCTGACAACCAGGCACAGGGAAGTAGGGCCCTGGTGGTCCTGCTCGCTGTCTGGCCCCTTGTATGGCCCGTTCTTTGTAGCTGAGACTAGTAGCCTTCTTTGATGCCTAGAACCCAAAGGCAGGCCAACCCCACCCAGGTCTGCTGATCCTTGGGTCCTGTGGGAGATGCCACCACCCCCCCACCCTGGGTTTACTCCTTAGAATCTTGCCCTGAAGATGATTAGTGACCCCACAGTGACCACCAGTCTGGGGCTTGTTTTGGTGTAGGAGGTGGATTCTGACTGGAGTTAAGGTCTGTAAAGTGCTTGCTAAGGGGCCTGGCCTATGTAAACATATGTAAGTGTTAGATATTATCATTAAGTTAAAAGAAAAGAGTCCAGGAGAAAGGAAGAAAAATATAGAATGAATATTTTAAAATTGACTTAATAAATATTTATGTAGTATTTACCATGTGCCAGGAATTAACTCTCTTAATCCTAAAAGGAATTATAGATGAGGAAACCAGAGAAGTTAAGTAACTTGTCCAAGGTCACATAACTTATGAGTCACAGTGTCAGGATCTAAACCCAGCAATCTGGCCCCAGAGTCCTAACAATTTAATTCTTGGGCATTTGTTAAGGGTCCGTTTTGTGCAAAGTGCTGGTGGGGGGATAGGTAGATGGGCCAAGAGTGGGCCAGCTGCATTCTCTACCTGCAAGGAGCTTTGAGTCAGGGTGGAGCTGAGGATGGGGGCCAGTGATGGAGATAGGTAAGCTGCTATTCAGTACAGCAAAATCATGGAACACAAGGTGAAATGATGCTGAGATTTTGGGTGAAAACTCCTTGCAAACTATTAAAAGCCCCACAATTATGAGGAATGAATAAGGGCTATAAGAGAGGAGCTGCAAAGGATCATGAAAGACAGAATGGACACTTGAGAGGGTTATTTTAATAACCTGGCTTTGAGTTTTGAATCAGCTGCATACTTGCTGTGTGGCTTTGGGAAAGTTACCTTACTTCTCTGAACCTCAATTCCCTCATCTGAAAAATGGCAATTATAATTCCAATAGCATAGGGTAGTTGTGAGGCATGTAAGAGTGTTAGTGGTGTAACACATAGTGTAATGCCTGCCCATAGCGGGTGATAAAAAACTTACACCTGTTACTACTTGTTAGGCAATACTGCTCTTCCAACCCTCCTCCCACAGCATGCTGGGAAAAGGTTCTGGTGCAATTTTTAAGAGATTTGGAGCACAGTGAGAACAAGAACTGACCATGGAGCAAGGCTGGCTGGAAGGGGGTAGGCAGCAGCTGGAGCCTCCTCTTCTGGTGGCCCCACTCCTGAGTCCCTTCGAGGCCAAGGGGGCTACAGCCTGCCCCTTTCTGCTTGAGCTTCACACTTAGCCTCCCGCTGAGGGACTGATTCACTCTACAGAAAGATCCCCACCTGGAAAAGTTCCAGGAGACCCCAAGAGACCTGATGAGTTAGGGGAGATCTCTGAACAGCAGTTCATCACACTCTGAAGACTTTGTGTATACACTCATGACCTGCCTTCGGTTCTCCCCATCACAGACCCAGAACAGCCCCTGGTCACAACAGAACATGAAGCAGTGCTCTGAGTAAAGGCTGAAAAATTTAACATAGATTCCCATCATTTCACTCACACGTGCAACAAAATCCAAAGCCCTCACTGCAAGGCACTACATGATTTGGCTCCTCTCTCTCACCTTGTCTTCTCTCCCACTGTGACTTTTCCACATGGCTGTGGGGCTCTTCTTCCTCACACGTGCCAACACACTCTTGCCTCAGGGCCTTTGCACCTGCCATTTCCTCTCCTGTATCTTCTTCCCCCATCTCTTCATGGACCACTCCCCCACCCCACCCCCTTTACTTCAAAAGGTTCTTCCCCAGACAGACACCACAACATCCACTAGTCTCTTACCCTGATTTATTTTACTTCAAAGTACCCACAACCTCTGTTGTATTACATGTATGTGAATTTATTTGCATGTAATCTGTCTTGCCCACTAGAATGTAAGCTCTATGAGGGCAGAGACTTCATTTTGTTCACTGCTCTACCCCTGAGACTAGAACAGAACCTAGCTCATTGTGGGTGCTCAATAAATACTCATTGTATGAATGAGACACGAGTCTTGGATCACATGGAAAAGGCCAACAGGGCCTTCTTCTGGGCAATGGGAAAAGCACTGGACCAAGAGTCAAAAGACCTGGGTTCTAGTCCACGCTTTATTACTGTGTGACCTTGGGCAGGTCGCTAAACTAACGTGGTCCTCCGTTTCAGCTGGAATCAAGTGGGCCTCGGGATTGTTAAAAGAATAAAAATAAGAGCACATATGCTATTGTTTTGAAAATTACAAAGTTAATTCAAATACAAGATTTTTAAAAATTACTTTATACCTCTCCAGCAAAACCAACTATTGCCCATTTCCGAGGGGAACTGTGGCATTTGTCCTGCCTTGTACAGGTGGGCTTGCCAGGGTGGTGCTTCGGAAGCAGGTGAGGGGAAGTCAAGGAGGGAGGTGTCTGGGCAGGAGGTCCTAGTTTGTTCTCCATCCCCTGTGGAGATCTACATAACTTGGAGAAACCGAAGCAGTAATATCAAGGACATAACTCTGTAAAGTCAGTTGATCATGAATATGAATTAGCCATATTCAGAGAGACTAAACACAATTAGAGATCATCTGAAGCCACTCAACACATAACTACAAAACCTGCCTCTTTCCCACCAGTCTTCAGCTCTCACCTGTCACTGCTGCCTCTAATCCAGCTCTCAGAGCTAGGCTTGAGAAGTGCCTCTTTCAAATCACCCAGATCTTGTATTCCTCCAAAGCAGTCTCCCCTAGTGTGCTCTCTAGAACTCCATGGATATAAGAGGGAGTTAGAAGGTGTTTCACAGTCAAATGGGCTTGGGAAATGCTTGGTGAAGCAAGGTTAAATGGGTTTCTTGGCTGTGGGACTTCTCAGAGCCTTTATTATACTATGTACATTGTGAATCTCCAAAACAGCAATAGAGGAGGCAATACTAATCTGACTGCAGAATCCCCACCTCCCCACAGAGCTCTCTCTGGGCAGGTGCTCCATGGAACCCTTTTGGGAAGCCTTGCTCTAAAGTCCCTGCCCTCGTGGCTGGCTCTGACCCTGGCAAGGATTTGGAGCAGCTGGTCTTCTGTATGATAATGCTTCACCTGGGCTCTACCCTTGCAATCACCCTTCAGGAGCTGCTTCAGGAGTGCAGGGCAGCAGCCTTATTCGCCCTTCTGCCATCCCTGCTTCCTCTTTCCTGTTGACTCAGATATGCCATACATCTAAATGGCTTTTTCCAGTCAGCAGTTTCCCAGGGAAATAGCCTCCCAGCCACGCCCAGTGCCTTCCATCAGGCTGTCAGCACTGGCTGTTTGGAGCTTGGTTTGCATTATCACCCAGCAACCATTGACACGGGGAGAGGAGATGCTTCTACCCTTTGTAACATCTTGTATGTTTGCTTGCCCTTCCCCACCTCCACACACACGATAATGCAAGTGCAGTGTGGACAGGAATTCTCCCCCACCCTGTCTTGTTCATTGCTGTTTATCCAGCACCTTTAACAATGCTCAGCACACAGCAAGTGCTCAATAAATATTTGCTGAATAATTGAGGGGGTTCACGGCTTGAAGTTGGAGTATCCCTGGCCTATCTCAGAGCTTTACTGAGAAACAAGATCTGTTTAAGCTGACCGTGCAGGTGTTAGGCAGTGACGATGCTGCCCTTGCTCCATGCCTGGGTCTCACTCTCCAGTCTTGGGGCCTGCTTGCTGGTGATGGATAGGGGGGTTGACACTCTGGAAAGACGGACATCTCTTGTCTTGACAATTTTAATTGGAAGGTTGCTGATTGAGCCTGCAGCCCCCACAGAGACCCAACCCCCAGAGTCTGTCCCCTGTGGCCCCCAGGGAGAGATCCAGGCCCACACTGTGTTAGTAGGGTGCATCCTCTACCTGCACCCACTTGTCAGCAACCAGGGTCCTCACTGGCCCCATAGCTGGGGAGAGCAACTGAGGCACAGCATAGAGTATAAGGAGGGGAGGAGTTTGTCTCACAGGCTTCAAAAGTGTGCCTGGGTGAGAAGGCAGCGAGTCTCAAAAAGACAGTTTGAAAAGAGACTTTCCAAGGTATTTAGGGGGAAATCCCTAACCAAGCTTGTTGTCCTAGATTCATAGTTCTCATATTTTAGTGAGCAAGAATCATGTGGGTGGTTATTAAGGTGCAGCTTTCTGGGCCCCACTCAGACCCATAGAATCAGAATTCCTGAAGGTGGGACCCAATTCTCTGCATTTTAGCGAGCACCCGGTGGGCAGGGACGTGGTTGAAGAGCTTGGGCCTCCCACGGGCGGGCAGCGTGCTGGGTGGTGAAGCTTCTCCCTGTGGGGCCGAGAGCAATCACATCCCCTTTCAGAGCTTCCATTTCTCATTCTAAAAATAGGAATAATAACAGAACCTACCTCCTGGACTTGTTTTGAGGTAAATGTTAACCAGTCACGTCACCTAGCATCACAGAGCAAGGCGGGGTCAGCATTCACTTTAAAGACCCCCCAGTTCCTCTTTTCTCCCACAAGTTGTGGGAATTGTGTAGAGAAGGGAACGGGAGCATCTGTCAGTGCTAAAAAAAAGAGACAACTGCTTGTGCACATGGCCCGTGAGTCAGTACCTGTCGTCAGCATGTTTGCGCTCTGTCTCGTCAGACACCTGCTGGAGCCCTGGGATGTCCCATCACAGTCCCAGTCCCCAAGGAGTCTGCAGTCAGCGGGGTCAGGAATGACAAGGGTGCAGCAGCATATGAAGCAAGTGCCTTGTGGGTGCCAGAAACAAAGTGCGGGAAGCCCCGGGGAAGATGAGCTGCGGAGGCTTCTCAGAATTCATGGAATTAGAGCTTGGAGTTAAGGCTGGGCAGAGGGTTTCCATAGATAAGAACAGGGACTGGAGTTAGTTCACCAGGGTTTGAAGCCCAGCTCCACAGCTTTTCAGCAACTTCCAGAACCCTCTTGAGCCTCAGTTTCCTCTTCACTGGATCGTTGGGAGAATTTAAAGAGATAACCCAAATGTATACAGTGGCTGGGCCCAGAATAAGAGCTCAGTAAATGTGAGCATCCGTCATCATCATCGATTCAACAGGTCTTTATGAGGCACTGTAGCAGGGACACCAGATACAGCAAGTGCTGTTTCCTTTTTGGCAGGGCCACCCGGGCAGTGCGAGGAGTGAGGCTACTCTTTGGCCGGGAGTGAGACCCCTGCTCAGAGGCAGAGCCGTTGCCCCTGCAGCCCCTGCCCCCCTGCTCAGCGGTGACCCTCCCAGATCTGTGGGCCAAGGTTGTCCCTGAAGCTTACCCAGCTTTCACCTGAACACAAATGCTGACCTTGATTCTACGCAGCAACTCCTGGACATGGGTGGGCCAGCGTGACCTCCAGCACAGGAACCTGAGGCTGTGGATTTTGGCTCCTGAGCAACTCCCACCTGGCCGCGCAGGCAGGAGAGGGGAGGGTGGAATAGTCTGGCAACCCCGCTTTGGAGCCTTGTACGTAACCCAGGATATGATTCATCTTTAGCTCAGCTGAGCCGGCTTCCTACAGATGGGGGCTTTGACTATTTATATTAGTGGAGTGACCTTCAACAAGTTACTTAAATCTCCTGAGACTCGATTTCATCATCTATGAGGTGAGAAGAAGAATAGTGCAAACCCAAAGATTAGGCGTGAAGATTAAATGCAAGAGTTTTTAAAGAAACGCATAGCTCCGTGCTACCACACAGGGATCCTCGATAAAGCTTAGTGTTGTTGTTGGGGAATAGTGGGGGGCAGGAGGGGCTGTTCCCCCAGCATCTGTTTTCAGGGTCTCTGTCACCAAGAGGTGGACCTAAACTACTGAACAGATGCAAGCAGGCAATAGCATTTAATCAGAAAGCAATTTGAAAGCTGTCCTTTAATTAGCTATTTAGAAATATTCTAGGGAGAATATTTAGGCTAGTCTAATCTTGTAGTTACACTTGCCTAAATTGTGAATGATGGTAATTAATTTCTAATTTCTTCCCCTCTTGGGATTCTGGAATCTTCCAGGGAATGGGCAAGGAAGGCAAGCCCAGAGCTAACAAAGATGCTGTAAGCACCCACCCAGTGGCCTGCAGAACAGACAGAATAAGGAAGTGGGAATTAGCAGTATGGTCAACCTGGTCTGAATTGGCTCTTTTCCCTGGGGGCAGAAGTGACAGGCTGGAACACACAAATTAGGATAATAGGCCCCCATCACATCAAAGGCTAGAGCAGGGCCCTGTGTGTACCCCCAGGGCTGCCTGAGCTGAGCCTGGACTCTTTCCAGCCCCAGGGCGGTCAGACTCACCCAGGTCAGCCACCACTGTGGGCCCGGAAGGTACATTTAAATGGCAGTCACACTCAAATGGGGCTTTTGTTCACTGATCACTGAAGCGAAAACTTCCACAGCTCCTGTTTTCAAAGTAGCTTGGCTAAACCTCTGTGAGGACAGTTTTCTCACTTGTAGAACGGAGGGGGTAGACTAAGCCCCAGCTACTCAAAGTGTGGGCCTCAGATCAGCAGCAACACAGGAGCTTGTTGGAAATGCAGTCTCCGGCCCCACCCTACACCTGCCGAGTCAGAATCTGCCTTCATAAAGATCCCTGCGTGCCACACCTCATATTAAAGTCTAAGAAGTTCTGCTCAAATGATGCTTGAGACCCTAGCATTAACAACTGTGGATGATATCATCCAACACCAAGACTCTGGGATGTTGCAAAGCATGTTTAGGTGCCAAACACCCTGTGTTTATGTGGGACAGTGGGGTGAGGGGCCAAGCCGGGCTTTATTTTAATCTGGTCAGCCTGCTTCAGTTGATGAGCCATCTCTGTTTCCAAGCCTGCCCATCGACAACTAATAATCAACTTCAATTCACACAAGCAAGACCCTCTAACTGAACTGAATAGAGCCCCAGAAAGCAGGGACTGCAGGGTCTCCCTGAAAGAAGAGTCCCTAAAGCCCCTTTTAGCCTGCATAACCGAGGTTCCTTTTGCTGCCTGCAATCTCTCTGCTACAATGCTGGCCCTGTGGTAAGAAATATTAGAGGTTCCCACAATTCCACTGTTGGGAATTTATTCTACTGATATGCTCACCTAGGTGTACAAAGATATGCATGAGGAAGTATCTCCTGTCAACTGTCACCTCTTCCCTTAGATATAAATTTGAAACATTATTGATTTTTCAACAAATGCCACCTGCAGTGCTTTGACCAGCTCTTCTTTCTCCCTGGGGTGGGGTTGCCTTTAAGGACACCTCATTCTGATTCCAGAACTTTTCTGTTGCTTTTGGGTATGACTTGCTTATGTTAAAAGTTCAGTTTCAGTCCTGGATGAGACGAGGGCCCGGATGATTCTTAGGATCGAAAGTTTAGAAGAAACCAGACATCTTTAAAAGCTGGCAACTACCCAAGAACTATATGAAACAGTGTTGTTGGGGTGTCCAGTAACCAGTCACACATCGGATGCAAGTTTGGCATTGGAGGAAAAGCCGAGATCGCAGCGAACATAGTCTCCACCCCCATCTTTAATTGGCAACTCAGGCTGACCATGGAATCTAACTGGAGAGGCCCCAAAGAGGAGAGGGGATTAGCAAATAGTGCCCCTGAGAGACAACTGGAGTTCTGAGGACTGGGAGAGTGGAGGGAGGTCCAGCTCAACTGGCAGTCCTCCTCCTGGGAACTCACACCCCAGGGGCTGGAATTCAGATTCCTGCTTCAGGCAGCCATGCCCCTGATAGGATCAGAGGCACCAGGAGAACTAAATTCTCCACACCTCCTTACACTGGTGGGGGAGCTGCAGGCTGGCAAGCGCCACCTGCTGGACTGGAGAGGAAAAGCACCAATTCTAAAGGCCTCACAGGAAGGTCTCATTCTCAGGAAAACTCCATACCCTCCCAGTGAGACCCAGGCCTCAATAAACTGGGAAAATCGGACTAGGGTTGACCATATCTGAGGAGACCGACTCACAAAAAGGCTATATAGAGGCAGAGCAAGAAACAGAAAAAATAAGAGGGGAAAAATTTTGATCAACTAAATAGAACTTAAGTTAGAGATCTAGAATAAGTTGAATTGAATAACAGAGGCCAGAGAACAAAGCTAACCAACAAGAAAACCCCTAGGTAAAAGATAGAAAACAAGCTCCAAAATAAACTAATCAAGAAAATCAGATGCCTAGACAACTTAAGATAACGAGCCATACCAGGAAACTCGAAAATATGGACCAGCCAAAGGAACAAACTAATAGCTCAAATG
>PVKY010009012.1:0-13626 GCA_004027775.1 Bradypus variegatus
GGCTTGGATCCACAGGTTTTACTTACAGATTTTATGCTGTGGTCTCAGGCATTCCTCCCAATTCAGGTTGGTATGTGATGAATGGACGGTCTCGTTTGTCCCCCTGCAGTTATTCTGGATTATTTGCCAGTTGTTTCTGGTTTTCTTCAGTTGTTCCAGGGGGACTGCTCAGCTTCCACTCCTCTCTATGCTGCCATCTTCCCTCCCTTTCCAGTTTTCAATATATTTTTGACCCTTTATAATGAATGTATAGAAAATAAAACTATAAAAATTTTTTTAAAAAGGCTATTGTGAGACCAAATGAGGTAGCATATGTGGAAGGAATTTGTGAATTGCTTATTGCTATTATTGTCATTACTACATCATAACTTAGTACCTAGAAAGAGAGAAAAAAAGATATTCAAAGGAAGCCAAATAGTGATTGTAATGAAAAAGGGCTTCGTTAATAACAGCATAGATCTGGCCTCTTTCTCCCTATCATTAAAAATGTTTCCATGCCCACTTGAAATATAAACATTTTAATGGAGAAAATATAACCAGGAACAGTTAAATCAGTTTTGACTTATTTTATTGTGTCTGGATAGTAAATGTTTCTAGGACAAGTCCAGAATAGCAATTCCATTGTGTCCTGAGATGGCTCTTAGAACAGAACGTGTCAAGGTATGGCGATACACAACTCAGGAATTTTGTGACTGTGTCTCAATGAGAAGAACCTCTTAAGGTTTAGAGCTTATAGCATTTCATGTTTCTTTCTGTTCTCATTGGATTTGGTTTAACATTAAAATGAAAAGATAATTCTTATTTTTAGGAGGACTAAAAACTATGATTTAAAAATAGATAGTATGGCCAAATCTTGGTTTCCAAATACCACTCTCCACTAAAAGGAACAGTGGCTCCTTGGAGAATTGAATGATAACACATATAGGGCAGGAAAAGTATAAGCCTGGAACATTCTCTTGTGCCAGAAAGTAAGGAAGGTTCAAAGGACAGTGCAGATATGTCAAACGGATATGGAGCCAGCTTGAAATGGCTCCCACTGCCCAACTCTGGGACATTTTGAACATCAAAATATATAATGATATTGAAGAATTAAATCCAGTGTATAAAATAAGAATGCATGAGTCCACATTCATATAAATAAAAGAGAGAAAGAAAGCTCTTCCTGGCAATAGAGTGTCAATTAATAAAAGGAAAAGGGATGATGGGATTAGAAAACTCACTACAGATATCTCAGTAATATTTGATTCAGGCGGGAATCATCATTGATGCTTCAACTGGTGAGTGAGAGTTTGATGAGGAAGAGGAATGTTTACACAGGATAAAATTATCTCCCTACAACTTATATTTTTAATTCAATTTTATTGAGATATATTCACAAACCATACAATCATCCACAGTGTACAATTAATTGCTCACAGTACCATCATATAGTTGTGCATTCATCACCACAATTTTTGAACATTTTCATTACCACACAAAAAAAGAATAAGAATAAAAAGTAAAGTAAAAAAGAACACCCAAAACATCCCATACCCTCATTCATCCCTAATATTCATTTACTTTTGGTCCACATTTTCTACTCTTCTGTCCATATACTGGATAAAGGGAACGGCAGTCACAAGGTTTTCACAGTCACAGGGTCACACAGGTAAGCGACATTCCTACAAATTATTTTTTTAATTACAAAGGGAAAAGTGTGACTTTACAGTGGAGAAACCTGGTAGACACCACCTTAACGAGGGATTCAAAGTTGGCACAGCCACGTCCAATCCAACGGAAGATCCTAGGGCTCCACCTTTAAAACACACCAGAACCCGGCTGCTCCCCAACACCTCCTCCAAGCCTCTTGGTTACACCACCGTCATCTCCACCGAGAGGTCTCCCTCCTTCCTTCTAATCCACAAATAGTCTGCAGTTGACTCCGCAGCCAGAATGGGGCGTATTAAAATGTGGGTAAGATGACAGAACTTCTCCGAGCAAAACCTTCCCCTGCCCCATCTCAGCCAGAGGAAAAGCCCACGTCCTGACCCTGGCTACTGGGCTCTCAGGGCTCACCCCTGTTAACCCCTGGCCCCATTTGCTTCCCTCTTTCTCGCCACGTTGACCTCTTGGTCAGGATGTACTAGTCACACTCCCACCTCCAGCCCTTGGCACTTACTGTTCTTTCCACCTGGAACAGTTTCCCTCCAGATTCCTGCCTCGCCTGCTCCTATGTAAGCACTTCAACGCGGCCTTCTCTGGAAACCACTTCAAACTGCAACTTTACCACACCCCAAGCGTGACCATCTCTGCTCCCTGCCTGCTTTGTTTCCTCTCTGTCTAGTGACACTTTCTAACACACCACGTGATTAGTTATTTATGTTGTTAATCGCCTCCCATATTAGCATTTAAGCTGGGGATAGATTTCCACCAATATATTCCCAACTCTAAGAACATAGCGGATGCTCAATACGTATTTGTCAAATGTTGGGTCAATAAATAAATATACTGATGATTGTACAGTGCTATGTCATCAGGACTGGACTCAGCAAGGTAGGGGCACACACAAAGATACTAAACTAAACTAGACATTTGCCATGGCCGCCAGCTCTCCAGAACCCGACAATCTGATCGGAAAGCAGCACTGAGAGAGGGGAGAATTGGCACACTCTCATGTACTACATTCTTGGTGCCTTCTGCAAAGGTAACCTGTGTCCCCTGAAGGGAGCGTTCCCAGTGACCCCCAGCAGCTGTGGGGGGCATGTTAGAGGAGGGGAGGGGCCACATTGGAGAGGCAGGGGGAAGGCAGGGGAAGGCAGGGGAGCCGGTCCCCAGGCCACAGGAGGTGGTGATGGGGATGGGCCTCCAGAGACGGGGACAAGGGTCATGGAGACACAGGAGCAGGTCACAGAGTGTGCGAGAGACTGGCTCTGGTGGGTACAGCTGGCTTTCGGGGCCTTGGTTTCCACCCACTCAGCCCCCCTACCTGGTAGATGGAATTATGGTCCCTGTGGGTGGGGCCTTTCTAAACAGGGTGCTTCAAAGATGCACTATCAGCGAAGGGTGGCCTCATGTGTGAATAGGTGTGGCTCCACTGAAAGATGGCCTTCATCTGTGCCACTCCAGATCTGTAAGAGAGGAAACGCTGACGCAGAGGCCAGGAAGCTGCAGGGAGAAGTGGAAGTCAGCGGAAACAGAAAGGGCGGACACCAGGAAAGAGAGATGAGCAGGATACATGAGGCAGAGAGACCACCGGGGAACCCCCCACGCATTGCAGCCAGTCAGTGCCAAAATGCTATGGACTTCAGGGAGAAAGCACGGCCTTGCTGACGCTCAATTATGGACTCCTAGCCTCAAACCACAAGGCCAAGCTGCTGGGTGGATTTGTCGCAGCAGCCCGGCCATCCGCGGCAGGGTCTTGGTTGGCATCCCCACTGCACACCTGAGGTGAGGACTTGGGGCTAGTGATGTACGGGCAGTTCGCTCCAGGGAGCAGCTCGGGGGGCCCGGGAGGAAGCTGAAGCCTGCTGGGGACTTGCGGAAGATGGTGCCGACACACCTTGGACCTGTCTTTGGGTTTTCTCCTCTGCTCCCATTCTTCATTTGGCGACTCCCTGGCCCCCCAGCCAGCCCCCAGCAGAGGTGAAGAGAAGCCATCAGGCGGCAAGGCACAGGCGGTTGCAGGAGGAGCTGGGTAAGAACGGGACAGCAGGTGCCCAAGGGTAGAGCGAGGTGGCAGACCAGCACACCACCTGCAGAGCAAGCATTCAATGCCAAGCAGAGAGGTGAGTTACAGGAACCACAGGCATGAGTTTTAATGGAGGGGAATATGAATTCTGTCTAGCACCACCACCGTGCCTAGCCCAATTTAGACTTCCTCCAAAATCCAGGACCCAGTCCTTCGTAAGGCAATAAAAGGAGCTGGCGCACCTAATGAAACAAATTGATGGGAATCTATCACTGCTACTGCAGGTTAGTAAGTGCTAAGTGCTCTGGAAGTCAGTATCAAAATCATATAGGTTTAAGAAACCGGACCACCCCACCCCACCCCACCCAAGGTGACTGAGTGTGGGGCAAAGAAATAAAACACAGATCATATCCCCTTTCACGCACAAGGGCAACAACACTTGTAATTGAAGATGCAAACTCAATTCCATACTTTCAGGGTAAAACTGTAAAGCAAAAATCGCTTTTCTCCCGGCTGGCAGTGTGTTCCAAGATGCGAAAGAGATCCCATGTCCTTGGGCGACTTGACTCTGGAAGGAAAATGTCCCTGCCCGCTGGCCGCCTTCCGAAATGATTTCAGTGCAGATGAGACGAGCGGGCTACGCACAGCGATCCTTGTCATCGGGGCAGGCAAACCGTGCAGGCAAGAGGCTCCAAAACGCAGAAAGAGCAACAACTCCTGAAAGGGGGACGCATGTCCCCGAAGGAAGACACACCCGGACCTGGGACCTGCCAGCTCACAGCCCTGCCTGCTGGTGGGAAACACCCTTGAACCCTGGAAATCGGTCCAAACCCTTTCCCTGAGAAGCAGCCCCACCTTCCACCTGCTTGTTCTGCTGGATTTTGCTGACTGTGGACCTGCCAGGAATGCAACTTGAAGACGGAGCCAGCGGGCAGCTGTGGGAAGTGGAGGCAGCGCAGTAGCTGCTCGGGGCTGGGCTGGGAAGTGCATTTTCATGGTCCTGGGGCAATTACCAGAGAGTCTTGTTTTTGCCTTATGGTCCTGTTTGGGCCCCAAGCGAATGAGGGCATCACTGGGCCATTCGGGGAGGCTGGAGGGGAGGGGAGGAGGGAGGGGACAGCAGGGTCTGAGCCTTCTTCCCTCAAGGTGCCCCGGGAGGCCCTGCTCAGGGCTTTGCTGACTGTCTGCACAGTACTGCTTTCTGGACTGCCCAGAAGTCTCTAGACAACCCCCACTGCCCCTCTTGGCATAGAAATGAGGTGCCCAAAGGGGAGGGTCCAGCCAAGGCCTGCTGGTTGCTGGTTTGGGTTTTGGTGCCAGGCCGGCTAAAATCCCTTTGCAGGCGGTTCCAGGGGCTGAGCACTCAGGCCCCTCTCCTCCCCCCACCCTGGCTGCCCAGGCCCCCTTCCCCAGCTCCCAGCCAGGCCTCCTCCTCTCTCTTCCCGCCACGCCCCTATCCCAAGGCACATCCTCTCGCCTTTGCAGGGGTTATGATGTCATTCCAAACCTGTCACCACATGTTGTGGGAAGGGGCTGGGGCTCGCCTGGCTCATCTCTCTGTAGATTGTCATCCCTGAGGGCGATTCTAAGGGAGGACTGATGGGAGGGGGTAGGGCTTAGTGAAGATGATAAAGGTAATGACCACTATTTGCTGAGCATGCCCTGGCCCGAGGCTAAGCCATCTATAAGCACTTTTTGAAACCGTTAGACAATGCAATAGCATAAGTAATCTAACCATCCCCATTTACAGATGGAGATGCTGAGGCCTGATTAAATAGGGTAGCCACAGTTCCGAAGCCTGGAGGCACCAGCCTGGGGGTGCAAATGTACCCTGTGCCCTAACTGTGCCCTTAGCCACCTCCCACTCGCGGCAGGTGGGGCCCTGGCACCTGCAGCCCAACACAACCTGTGGCCAACCAGGTGGGCCCTGGTCCTGCCTCCACCCACAGGTAACACGCGCAAGGGCTGAGCAGGTGCCAGGCTCCCTCTCCCTTGGCCCACATCAACCCATTTTCTGCTCCTGACAGGTAGGGAAGTTGGGGCTGCTAGAGGCTCTCTCCACCTCACAGGTACCTGAACACAGGTCTAAGGCACCTGCCCACCTGGAGCACCAGCCAAGGCGGCAGAGGGGCTCAGAGTGCACTAACCACTGCACTGTCCTACCCCACCCTCAGGGCAAAGGGAGCAATAGATACCGACTTAGAAACAAGACATTATTTTGGATTGATTGTTTTTGTTTTTTTTTAAGACAAAGGGTTCCCTCCGGCAGTGACTTGGAAGAGCCTCTGCTTGATCCACCCTTAGAAACCCCCTGAAAGCTCTCTATGTGGGAGCGGGCAGGGGGCAGTGCAGACGTGGGACCCGCCTGGCATGTCATCACCAGCACACCTTGTGCTGTGCAAGAGGGTGACCCGCAGCCTCCAGCTTCAGGAACGGCTTCCTGCTGAGACAGGGAGCTGCCTGGTGGCAATAGAAAAATGCTGGAAACTGCGAATGGACGGGACTCTTAGAGACACCTGGGCTCCAGCCTCTCGTCTTACAGGTGACTTAATTTTCCATTGTGCTTACAAGTGATGTTTTCCTTGGTCATAAATCAAGCCTTTTCCGTTCAGCTGTAGTTCCAGCAAAGGGAAGGGTCCTGTGCCATCTCAGACTTCCGTGGGAACATGAACTTGAACAGGGAATCAGGCACGTCATGGGAAACTCGGCGTGGTGTCCAGAGAGTTTTCTGCAGATGCCCCAGCCACACACACAGGATCCAAGAATCTCATTTCCTCAGAGACAATCCGGCTTCTTAGGATGCCTCCCTGTCTTCCTCAGTAATCTGCAGGGAGCCACTTCCAGTCCTGGGAGCAGGGGAGAGAGTCTTCAGTTGTTGAATGCCGTTAACGGGCCATGCACTATCCGAGATGCTTTAAAACTAATCCTCCTGGAATCCCCATTGTACAGACCCAGAGATGCTAGCATCTTATACAACTAAATAGCTGACCCACAACCACTTCCCCCATCACCTTGTGGGACTTCTGAAATCTCTGGCCCGGAAAATAATTTGTTGTCATCCCGGCACATGCCCAGCAGAAGGTAGTTGTGCAGTCAAAGCTTGTTGAGTGAATGAGTACATGAATGAATGACATCTTTTTTAGTTAACACTCACTTTTTCGTAAGCTTCTCTAAATCCCCATATTCATTGATTCTCCACGTCTCCCCAAAATGTATCTATACTGTAGAACACTTACTTTCATATAGGATTCCAACAGATTTAGACTTAACTTTTATTCTTTTCCATCTTCTCATCCCCCTGTTGAGTCTTTTGAGTTAATTTGCTTTGCTCCCTCTCTCCAAGTCAATGCCGACAGGTGACAGACTTGGCAAACTCCAAATCTGTAGGTCCATAAATAGTTTATGAAATAAGCAAGGGTGAAAAACAGAATCATGATGCTAATAATATCCAATGGATGGAATCCTTCACACACTCCATTGTTGGCCAAACTTCACGTAGCATCATTCAGGTACTTTAGAGATACAGAAACTGCATGTAATTTATCCATGGCTCAAGGTCCTTTAAATTTCTCATAAACTCCTTATCCGAAGCCCTAGCAAACCTCACATATGCTGTATAGTTGCTCTTTCATCTGGGGTAATTGATAGAAGCTCTGCAGTGTTTAGTCTATTCAAAATTCTAGTTTTTCAACCCGAAGTATTCTAAGTCCATATTTTCAAAACTCAAGTTTTCTGTAAAAACTAACCCTTTATTTCAAAACAAGGGAAAGGGAAAAAGTTCTTTCTGCTCGTTGCCCTATTTAACTATGAGAAGATGGAAATGTGGGGTAGTTAAAACTGGAGAGAGCTATAATAGGCCAACTGTAATTGCCTTATCAACTCTTGGATTGTAGATATTTAAAGAAAAGGTGAGAGTAAAAGAGAAAAATTTACCTGACTCAATTTTTCTAGGAGTGTGTATTTCCACATGTCATTTAGGGACATAGCAATGGTATTGGGTCAGCCCAATCCTTGCTCACTGATTATTGGGAAAATGTGATTTGTACACATCATTTTAGAATCGAGCCATTCCCTCCTGCAGTGGGGAAAGCAATGCTTCTTTATCCTGGTTAGCATCTCCTGAAAAGAAGCAATGATTTTTACAGTTATCAAAGAAAAGATTCACTGACAACATCAATAATTAACTTCTTCCCCTCCCACCTGTCCCCTGAGAAGGGTGCATTTAGGAGAAGATTGTCAAAAGACAACAAAGAACTCAAGATAGTGGTGACATCACAGAATCCTGGGACTTCCCTAGGGAAGATGCCTCTTGAGGTTGAAAATGCATTAGGTAAACTAATGCTCAGGACCAAGCTTATCAATATTTGATAAGTGTTAAAGACATGACACGAGAAACCACACGAGAAACCAGTGAAAGCTCATCTGCCTGTCCACCGCCAAAAGAGCAACAACAAAGATCCACAGTAAAGCTGTGATAAATTTAAATGCATGTTTGATTTTACTTAAATTCACTCATTCATTCATTCAACAAACTTATTCAACTATATGTAAGGCATTTTTCTATATATGGGATATAACAAGAAACAAAACAAAATCCCTGTCCCCACGACATTTATATTCTAGTGGGTGAAAAATTTCACACACACACACACACATACTATATTATATAACATATTTATACTATTATGTATGTAATCTTAGGTGGTTCTTAGTGCCATGGAAAGATATAAGGTAGGGTCGAGAGGATGGGAGCAGACGGAGGGGTGTTATGTACTATTTTATATAAGATGGTTTCAAGGAAAGCTGCTTTAGTGAGGTGGCATTTGAGCAGAGACTTGAAAGCAGAGAGAAACTTCAGAACCAGGCAGATCAGTGGGGAAGACCCTTCTGCACCGAGGGAAGAGCGAGTGGGAGCTGGCCAGTGTGTCTGAGGAGCAGCAGATAGCCTGGGAGCTGGAGTGGAGCGAGCCAGGCAGGGCAGTGTCAGCAGATGTGGGCAGGAGGGAACTGGGCCCAAGCGTGTAGCACATTAGGGGTCATTGTAAGAAGTTTGACTCTTACCCTAGGGAGTGGTGAAGCTAGTGGAGGTTATGAGTCAAAGAGCGACTTGATCTGACCTACTGAAAACTAAATGAAACACAGACACTCTGGCTGCTGAGTAGAAAATAGACTGAAGGGCAGTGAAGGCAGAAGCTGAGAGACCATTTAGGAATGTTTTGCAAGAATGCAGGCAAGAGATGACATCAAACGTTGCCAATAGGCCTGGTGAGATTCAGCCACTGGATTCGGCAAGGTGGAAGTCATTGGTGACTTTGACAGGAGTGCTTGCAGCTGATTGGATTAAACCCAGCTGATTGAAATCTCTCATTGAGGAAGACACACCCTTTGTTGATGTCATCAGTCACATTTGACTGATGACTTAATAAACCAGCCTTCTAGTTTATTAACCAGCCACAAATGTCCTTGCAGTAATGGTTAGGCCAGTGCGTCCTTGACCAGACACCTGGGCACTATCACCTGGCCAAGTTGACACATGAACCGAACCATCACAGAGGGTGAAGGAACTAGGGGATTGTGGTAGGGATCCCTGGGCACACTAAGGTCCCTCTCGATATTAGTGGTCATGCATTGAAAGTGAGGCCAGTCAGCTTGGTGGCTTAGCTGTCATTTTTCTCCAGCCATGTTCAGCTAGCAGGGTCAAGTACAAAATAAGTGAGAATTTGGATTTAACCAGAATTAAGATTTTTTTTTTCAGGGAAGTATGACAAAGAGAGGAACAGGTTGTTGAAAATATATAGTTGAGACTTGCAAGTGATTAATTGCCATGTTAGGTCAAGGCATCTGAGCTGGGGAAGGAAGGAAGGGAGGGACAGAGGGAAGGAGGGAGGGAGGGAGGGACGGAGGGAGGGAGGAAGGAAGGAAGGAAGGAAGGAAGGAAGGAAGGAAGGAAGGAAGGAAGAAGGACAAGAGTGGGGCAAAGGACATAAAAACCTGATAGGAGCAAGGATGGTAGTCTTAGTGGGATCAAAAAAATGTTGGAGTTGGGGTGCTATTGGGAGTGAACTCAAAGACAGGATGTAGTTGTTGGAGAGTAGGCAGTGTTGGCTTCATATGGCAATGGAAGAAGGTGTATTACTTTCCTCTGGTTGCTGTAAGAAATTACCAAAAGCTTAGTGGCTTAAAACAGCGCAAATTTATTATCTTACAGTTCTGTAGTTCAAAAGTCTGAAATGGGTCCTCCAGGCCAAATCAAGGTGTTAGCAAGGCTGCATTCCTTTCTGGAGTCTCTAGGGGAGAACTTGTTTCCTTGCCCATTCAAACATCTAGAGACCACCTAGGTTCCTTGGCTCATGGCCCCTTCCTCCATCTTCCAAGCCAGAAAAACAGGTAGATTCCTTCTCACATCTCATCACTGACTCCTATTTTGCCTCCCTCTTCCATAAAGACTCTTGCTATTAATTGGGACCACCTGCATAATCTAGGAAACCCTCCCTACCTTAAGGTCAGCTGATTAGACACCTTAATTCCACCTGAAACCTTAACTCCCCCTTGCCAGGTAACATATGCACAGTTTCCAGGGGAATAGAATGTAGACATATTTGGGGGGCAATTACTCTGCCTGCCATAGAAGGGTTGTGGTTGTTGGTAAAGACAGGATTCAGGCATGACCACAGGATGGGGTACCCCAAGGGGAGTAGAGGACAAGATCATTGGAGGAGAGAAGGCTATGGAAATGAAAGGCCAGGATATTGGAAGAAACATCTGCAAGAATATTCAAATCATCAAGATTTACAGTAGTAATAGTATTGTAGAGAGTCAAAGTTAATCAGGAAATAAAAATAATTCAGGAATGATGGGTTATAGCCAGGGGATAAAACAATTTTGATTGACCAAGCTATTGATAATAAATGCAACTGAAGTTGTAGTCAACAGAAAAGACATTTTTCTCCAAGTTCTGTTTCTCTGGAACATTCAGAAAAGGTATTAATAATGGCAGGAAATTCCCTTTTTGCATGTCTGTAGGTAAGCTATCATAACCATAAGGTATTGTTTTAAATTTTCCCAAATGCTTAAACATCCGTTCTCTTCCTAGATGCTCCTAACAAGTGTGAGATGGGCACAGTAAAGTCTTATTTTCCCTTTTTCATAGTTTGAAAATACAGGATTAATTGATAGTAAATAAGTGGAAACATTAGATCTGTCCTGTGTCCGTTCAATTACTTGGCTAAGTTTTAAATACAATAGAAGTATCCCATATAATTATTTTCCTCTAGAAGGTTAGACTTTTGGGTCAAAAGTCCCATGAGAGTCTGATGAAAGATTCGGATTTTTTTTTCCCTAAGAGGGCACATAGGCATATACACGCCAAGATTTACTTAAAATTCAGGAGGTTCCCAGTCTCCCCAAAGACCCAAGGGTTCCATACTTCCAATGATCAGAACCAAGATAAAACTACTCATGGTAGAGTTGACTAACAATGTAAGTCATGAGGGAAGGTCTAATTAGGTGCCCAATGAGTGATTTAAAAAAAATTGTTTTATGAGTCCCAAAGACCAATACAACACTTGTCACTGAACTTGGGAATAATTCATCATGGACAGGCTTATGGAATCTTGCAGAATTGAGCTCAATGCATATAAAAGAGGATAGATGGCCTTTAGGTGTGAAGGTTGGTGTCGGCAGAGGAGAGGAGCTAGAAATTAGTTTGGAATGTTTGGGAGACAATGAATTGTCCATCTGACTATCTATGAAGTGTGGGCCAGAATGATTTCCAGGGACATCTGTAAAAAAAGAATTAAAACTCTTGGTAAAAGCCACCCCCAAAACAGTGTAAATATGGTAGATGGATTTGGGTCAGGAAGGACAGTGCTAAACATACTGTAATTGATTCAGTAAGGATTTCCAAAATTGTGCTAAACACTTTTTAAAAGATCTCTCTATTTTTAAAGGAAAATACTCATGCAGAAAAAATTGTTATTTTCTAATATTCTGAGTGAGAAGTTCCTCATCAGATCACATAACAGCTACTTGGACCCTACATTTTTTCCTGTGGTATCTGCTATCTTTTCAATGTTCCTAGCCACTTCAGAAAAACTGATTTATGAAGCCAAAACGAAGGCCTTTCTTTTTAACGTGGATAAATAATGCTTGCTTTATTTCTGTAGTGTGTGAGGACCTCAAACCCATCTTTTGACACTTTTTTCCCTCAACCTCCTTTTGCTCTCTATAAAATAAGAGCAGCCAAGAGGAAGGAATTTTTTTAAAAGTCAGTACATTGTGGTTACATTGTTAGCATTGGAGAGTCAAATGTTTTAAGAATATTTACTATCAGATGGAAAACAGATGAATGATGATAAATAATGCTATCTATAGCCCTGCACTGCCACATTGGAATCTAAATCTGAGACATTACAAGGAAAATCCTGTGCATGACTCATCAAAGGGCTGAATTTCACCAAAATCAGATGCAGTTTGGGAATGTGGAGGGCATGGAGAAATCTCCTGAAGCACAATTTTCTGAGCTAAATTCCCCTTGGCAGTAAATCCACCCAGAATAACTGTGAGTATCACAGAATCATGGAATGTCAAGTGTTCTCAGGTCTGACTCCCAGTTGATGCCTGAATTTCCTTTTCAACATGCCTAGCTCTGAGGAAACATATCTGGAGATGGGCAAGGCCGGTGGTGCGCAAGGAAATGGTTAAAGGCTGGTTCTCAAAAGAAAAAACAAAAAGACTCCAGTTTGTAGCATCTGCCAATTTCTGTGGTGTAAACACCCCCGCCCTGGCCACTTCAAGATCAATGGGTCATCACTATTATGTAGTTTTTCCACCATCTAGATACAAGAGAGGTAAATAACCTCAAGAGTAATAGTCAAATAGGTAATAGTCAAATACAATAAAATAATTAGGAAGAATGAACTTTGAATATTTTACCTTGGTTTCTAATATAATTTATTGAATTTTAAAGTTGCAGGATTTAATTTTTAATAATGGCTTATGTAACAGATTGGCTCTGCGAGCTGGTACGAGCTAACTGGGGCACTGCAGTAGCAGCAGGCCTGGGAAAGGAGGTGGGGTCACATCCTCCCAGAGGGACCCCTTAGCCGATCCTGTTCAATGGCAGCTTCCCACTGTCACCACCCAAGCCTTCCAGGATCCCCTTCTTAGACAGCACTTTTAAGCCAATCTTCTCTGCTTCACTCCCATTTCTCTGTCATTTCTTCCGATGATAGCCACCATTCCTGAAAAGAAACTCCAGACGGATTAATGATCTAAATGTAAAAATAAAGTCATGAAAGAATTAGGAGAAACACAAAAGGTTATTTTTATACACTTGGGGGGCAAGATGGAGTTCTTAAGCATGACATGACATCTAGAAACCAGGAGAAAACAATGAACAGATTTGATTTAATAACTTAAAACCTTTACTTTCAATAACAGTCCATTATAGAGTGTTCAACCCGTTAGTGGAGCTGAGTGGATCGTAGAGGCGCGGAGGAGAGGAGAGGGAGCGCTGTGGGAGCATTTCACTGCCGGGAGCTTTACACCGCTAAGGGACGGACGACAGGCGTTGGAGCCACCAGCTGGAGCCGCAGCCGCAGCCGCAGCGCCCCCGCTGCCTCCCTTCCCCACCCCGCCGCAACCGCCGGAGCAGCCTCGCGCAGTTAGGAGCAGGAAGGAGACGGGTGCCTGGCAGCCTGTGGGCCCGCACGGTGGAGCGAGTGGAGCGGGCAGCAGACGCCCGGGGACGCCGAGGCTTCGGGCGGGGCCTGCCCGGGCTTCCAGGCCGCCACCACCAGGCCCACATCACCTGTGCCGCTGGAGCACCGCGGAGGAGCCGCCGCCGCCGCCTGCACTGGGACCTGAGCCCATGGCACCGGAGGTGAGTGGGCACTCATCGCCCCAGCGCCCCCGAGGCTTTCGGGAGGTCGCCGCCGCCACCAGGCCCGCACCGCCTG
>PVKY010009013.1:0-13582 GCA_004027775.1 Bradypus variegatus
ATATCAGGAGGTTCACAGATCTTCTGAAATCCTTCTATGGACACTGAGGAATCCATTGATTTGAAGATAACAATTATTTTCCAGATCAAATTTTTTATTTTATAATCTGATGATCAGATATTCCCCAAATTTTTGTTTTTAAATAAAACCCATTATTTCAAATGACAATCTCCAGTTATCCTCAGGAACAAAGTTTGAGTTAACACTAAGTTAAGGTAGTGACGTATTCAACCTCTCAGAAATATGTTTATGTATCTCCATCTTAGAAAGCAAGCATCTTAGGAACTTTACCCATGACTTCTTTATCATTGCATCCCATCATCTATTTTTTTAAGTTTATTTACACTATAAAGCATTTTTATGAATATATAATGAGGTTGAAATTTAAAAGAAGAGTAAGGAATGAAAACTGAGAGCAGCATTGGCAAATAGTTGACATAAATGGAAATGTGTTGATCCAGATTATTGAGACCACCCCCAAACATATTTGGAACAAAGCTCAAACATGTGAATTATGAATTAATCGGTGGCTAAAATAAACAAATTTGTGATTATATATGAGTAGCAGAACTTGAAAATTGGCTGCCAGTGGACTGAATTTGTCCCATAAATGTATTGTTTGGCCTAGGTAATATATTTAAAAATTTAAGCCATTATCTAAACATCAGAATATTTGTTTTTACATGAATCTCTAGATTTCCAGCTTCTCTTGAAAATTTGGATGCTCTGACAACACTGTGCCCATATTCTTATGTGGCAACAATTGGCTGGAACTGAATAGCAGCTGTTCCCTCTACACAGGACATGTGCTTTCCAGTTCATCACAGCCCCCAGCAGACCCACTTGAGCCATTTACTGTACCTGTTTGTCCCCTGTTGGCAGTTGCAACACTCCTAGTCTAGAAGCCTGGCCTGGCAATTTCAAGAGTTTATAGAAAACTGCTATTTTGAATAATGCATCATGCTTTGGGGATGCAAGAGGAAATCCCTACTTCTGAGGCACAGGCTGGAGATATCTACTCCTATGTAGTATGTAGTCCCTGAGGCTGCTCTGATTCCCAAGAAATGGTGTAAATAGAAAAAACCCATTTCTATTTATTTCAGTTCATGTCTGTTCGACTGCGGAGAAACAAGACTTGACTTTTAGCCTACTGATCAAATGCAAAACAGTCCTGCAGATAATAGTGAGGCAGCATGGAACTCAGGTAATCCATGATGTGAGTGAAGCCAAGTTCTGAAGCCCGGTATTCTTTCTGTGAATTAAGCACTCCTAATTAAATGCATCTCTTAACAGTCATTGCCTATGAGAAAGCCAGGGGCATAGGGTTAAGGATGGAGATCAATTTTCTTTTTATTCCCTTTATATTGGTATTATTTAAATTTTTGTATCACTTTATCATTAGCAACAATAACATAAACAAACAAAAAATGTGCAAACATTAATCACAGTTTACAATTCTTTGCTTCCTGGTCTTTTATATTTGGTGGTGGTGATGATGACAATGCTATAAAATGAAGCTATTCTAAATCCTTTCAGTCCTATAAGGCCTTGAAGGATATTTCCTCCTTGAGAAAAAAGTAGCTATATCATGGTTTAATTATTTGGGTTGGTTAATAAATACATTAAATTTCTATTGCTAATGCTTTGTTAAATCTTAGACCAAAGTATATGTTAGAGAACCGATTTGATTTAGTATGACTTTGAGGACCTTAAATTATCTTGGAAAACCATCTCAAATTTCTTTGATGTGTCAGTCATCTTTCAGCAACCCTGCTAGTATTAAAGCACTTCATTTTTAAAAGCACTTCCACATAACTTGTCTACAGGTATTGCAATTAAATCGATTTTAGAATATTAAGCTAATGGAAATGTGATCCAGGATAGCTCAAAAAGGAAGTGAGTGATTCAAGACTTTTTTTTGCTGATTTAGGAGTCCTGAAGATTGACAGAGTTAATAACTCTGGTAAGTAGGTAACAGGTGAACAATATCTGTGAAGACTCTGGAAATGTGAGAGTTGCCATTTACAATACATCCTTACAATTTATGGACTTACCATTTGAAATTTGATTATTCATGAGCTGCCCCCAAATTTATGACATTTAAAAACTGTGATCATTTTTTAAAGCTCAAACTTTTGAATTATTTTCTTCCTATGTCTAGTATTTTGGAGAGTCTCATTTAACAGCTTTAACCATCTCTGCAAACAAAGCAACTCTCTTAGAGTGGTAAAAACTTATTATGTTTCTTTGCAGAAAAAGAATGGTCTTCAAAGGAGAGAGACACTTGTTAGAGAGTCAAAAAACAAAAGTTAATTAACTTCTGGTGAGATGATTTCACAAATGAAATAGGATGGCAGCTGCCCCAGCATATCTACATTTCTCATGGTTTCAAACCTGGTAACTCAACATTTCGAAAATGTTACTTGAAAATTTCAAGTGTCTACTATCTTTTGGGCATACCCTTTAATACGGATTCTCTTATCTTTCAATAATGGACAGCAATGAGGTTTCTAAAGTGGCAAATTTAATACTCATTTAGCCAAACAAAAAATATTGTGTTCCTACTTATGCAGATTATGAGACTAACAGAGACTCAAAGCAGTGTTATAAATGAGGTTCCTTCCAGAGATACTCCTCTCTCTCCAGATTTAAAGACCTCCATACATGCTCATAAGGTTCTCTTACTGACCATATTCCTTTTCACTCTGCTGCATCTTTGCACAGCCCTTCCTTTACCCTTAAATAATCTTTGCCTAAGTGCTGTCTTCATTCCAGATTCAGTTCTGGTGGTACTTTTTCCAGGAAACCCTTCCGAAAAGGCTGTCTTTTCTCAAGGCTGTCACAGCACCCTATACAGACTTCTCATTGTGACATTTTCCATTTGTATTGTGGTTATCTGTTCATGTGCTTGTCTCCATTACTAGAACTTCAGCCTACTGAGGGCTGAGGTCATGTTTTTCTCATCTGAGGTTATCCCCAGTGCATACCAAAGTGCCTGGCAGCGTAAGCATCACTGACTTCTCATAAAGAGAACCAAATGGAGAATGAGATAATGGGGTAAAATGGACACTATCCTGGAAGAAAGAAAAAGCCAAGAGGCAACAGTGCTCAGTATATACAGAGCATCAATGGGCAGTTAATTGTGAGCCAATGGTATACTGGCAAATGAGAGAAGTGCAACTACATAAGAGAATAAATTTGCATGAAATTCAAGAAATACAGTAGCCTTTTGTTCAGTGACCATATAATTGGGTTTGATTCTGGACTTAGGTAGTATTTTTTCAAAATGATCCAACCAGATGGTTTCATAGCCAAAGGAAATAAAGCATGTAGGATAACCCAACAATGTTTCAAACTAAAAACAAAACCCCATGCAAATAGAGTATCTTCTTGAGCATAAATTAAAAAATTCAACCATGTATATAATTTTAGTTGTGTTTATGTAGTCATAAAGAGAAGTTTTCACTGTATGCCACTGATCTATTATTGTAATGACCTTAATATTCTTATATGCTTTCTTAATATTAAAACAATATAGATCTCAGAACCAGGCAAATTATTTCTCTGCCTCACTGCCTCAGAACTTTGGTGTCACTGGTCTCAGTTACCACTTTGCCATCCACGATCCTGCAGGTTGTGTTCTTGTGGGTAATTTGCATGTTCAGGGCATTGCTGAGACTGAAGTCCTCTCTGTCTTCTAGCAGGCGGTGATAGGTGGCAATCTCGGTCTCCAGCTTGACCTTGATGTTCAGCAGGGCCTTGTACTTCTGGGCCTGGTGCTGCCCCTCTGCCCGGGTCTGTGCCAGCTCTAACTCCAGGTGCAGCAGGACCCTGTTGAGCTACTCCATCTGCAGGGCATAGCGGGCTTCCACCTCCCGCAGGCTGTTCTCCAGGCTGGCTTTCAGGTTTCTCGTGGAGCCCAGGTCGATTTCCAAGGACTGGACAGTATGTCTCAGCTCCTGAGTGTCATCTCAGCAGCTCCTATCTCAGCGGACTGAGAGGTGACCACTGTGGTGCTTTCTTCAATCTGCTGAGACCAGTACTTGTCCAGCTCCTCACAGTTCTTCTGAGCCACCTCATCATACTGGGCTCGGATGTTTGCCATGATCTTGCTGAGGTCCTGAGACTTGGGTGCGTCTACCTCCACGGTCAGCCCAGAGCTGGCAGTCTGAGCTTATAGGCCCTTTACTTCCTCCTCATGGTTCTTCTTCATGAAGAGCAGCTCCTCCTTGAGAGTCTCGATCTCTGGCTCCAGCTGCAGCCGAGTGACGTTGGTGTCATCAATGACCTTGCAGAGCCCATGGATGTTGCTCTCCACAGACTGGCACATGGCCAGCTCAGTCTCGTACTTGACTCTGAAGCAATCATCAGCCAGCCGGGCATTGTCAATCTGCAGAACGATGCGAGCATTGTCCACAGAAATTTCCAAGATCTGAGCCCTCATATCCTCACTGATCTGGAAGGAGTGGCTCCCTTCTTCTCCAGGTGTTCCTGAATTTTGCCCTCCAGTCTCTGATTCTCTGTCTCCAGTCTCCTCACCCTGTCCACGTAGGAGGCTAGGTGGCTGTGCAGGGCTTGCATGGTCTCCTTCTTGCCCTGAATGCCCCCCATTCCCGCCAGACCCCCGGCCACCCCGCCGGCCAGGCCCCCCAGACCTCCAGCTGCCCTGAGAGCTAGAGGAACAGGACACGGAGATCCGGGAACCATAGCCCCCGGTGCCCGTATAGATGCCGGCCGCATTGCTGGCTGGCTGGACCCAGTGGCTGGACAACTGGGCTGAGCCCGGGGATCCATAATTGGTGGAGAAGGCGGTGGAGCAGGTGGTGAAGCTCACGTTGTCTGGGGAGTAAGGCGAGAGGCCAGAACTCGGGATATGGATGCAGACTCTATTTCTTAGTTTTAATTATGGAAATATGATGAAGCAAGAATGGAATCTGGAATAGATCTATTCTTTGGATTCCCCTACAAAAATTAGATTTTTGCCATAAAGTGTCATTTGCAGTCTTCTGATACAAAACATATATTTCTTGTGAATTAGGTTTTTAACATATTGCTTTATTTAAATAGGTTTTCCTATTTTTGCTTAAGTACTTTTCAGAATTTTTACAAAGAAGATTCCCAGATAAATGTGGATTTTTAAGATAGGGAATCTGTCACAATAACAAGAACTCCCAAAATTGGGTTTATTTATGTCTGCCTGAGGATGTGACTTAAGTCATGAGTTGCCAATCATGCCAATCTGAAGAAAGGGATACAGATTATATAGAAGTATTTTATAACCAAATACTGTTACTTCATTCATTGAGTGCTGTGATGTACAGAGCACAGTATTAGGCCCTGGGAAAACCAAATTAATTAGATAAAGTCCATGCTTTTGAGAAAGTAATGAAGTGGGGAAGATAGACACAAGAAGAGAAAGTGCTGTATTTGAAAAATACACATGAACTTTGTATGTAGCTGGATTCCAACTGCTTAGAACAGCAAGTGGCTCTCCATAAGTACTTGAATGAATGAAATAATGGATCTGTAAATGCTAATGCAAAGTAAGCATACCTGAAATGCAACTTTGCCTCTGTAGCTATTTTAACATGTAAATGACTCATGGCAGAAAACATGTGAAACAATCCTGATCTTGAAGATAGAAGCAAGGAATATGAAGGTAGAAAAGTTCTCCAACTTCCATGCCTGGTCTTTTCAAATTCTGAAAGCTTTTCTAAGTAATTCTGAAGGTTCATATTTCTTTAGGATTATGAGTTAATCTTGAATATTAGGAGTTAGCTTTCAACCCTAAACTAAGAAATGACATCACAGCATCTAGATTCAAAATCTTTTTAATGAAGCTTATGCTATAAATTATTCTTGCAATATATTTGTGGCTATAATCTGCATAGTCAGATTATCTGGACTATAAACCGTATTCTCATAAAAATTTGCATTTTTGCTTGGATTTCTCAATGCTGTGATAAATGAAAATGCAAACCTCATCATCACAAATCAACATGTTCAAAATTATTTCTAACTTGGTGAAATTATTAATATCACATAGTAAACATTTTACATTTGAAGTTAATTATTCAAATTAACAAAAATTACTCCAAACTAACAATAGTTTGTTAAGTATAATCAAAATTTTATTTGATTATAGGATAATGGGAAAAAGATTTATTTTCCTTACCCTAGCAATAAAGATCATACACTTTTAAAATCTTTGAAAATATAATTTGATTTTATACTTATTTTGCATGCTTGCTAAACTTCAAGGCCATTGATACCAAAAACATCAATATAGGCAATCAATAACCCTAAATTTAGTCATAATTTTGTGGCATATATAGCGAGAGAGAAAGAAAGGGGTAAATACATTATATTAAATATATATAATTGCAAAATCTGTGGTTGTTTAAAAATGCTATTTTCTTTTTGTTTTGAAAAAGATAAGTACCATTATTAGAAGTAATTTGTCATTTATTTTACATCAGTATTATAGCAGAAGAGGAAAAAGATAAAAAACGAACTAGAAATCTGAAATAGTTATTGAACTTGAATTACTCTAACTGAGCAAATAGTTTGAGAAATTTGAGAAATCCTTCAAAATTTGAATACATATTTCAGAGTTTTTCAATATATGCATCAACATGAAGCTAGCAGATGTATTCATATTCTTTACTAGTAGTGTAAACAGCAAATACTTAGCATTTATATACCACCTTACAAAGCAGTCAAACATCATAAAGACATTAATTAGTTAATCATGAAAAGAGGTAGGTGTCAACAATAACTTTGAGCATACTACTTATGTCACTAATAATGTCATTGTATAAACTTGACAATAGAGGAGTGGAAGGAAAAAAGTTGCTCCGGGAAGCAGCTTTGAATTTTCATAGTTAGAAAAATTGAGCTACCTATCATAAATATAGGACATTTAAGAATTTTCTCTCCTATGTGGTCTTAGAGAGTATTTTTCCATGAATAGTAGAACCTTAAGAAAGGAGGCAGAGAAAAAGAAAGGCCCTAAACACATCCGGTATGTAATTACACATGCTGAGAATGAATTGTCTGTGAAGGTACTAGGCCGGAATCAGGTGTAATACCTCTGCCCTAAATGTGAGTCATTAATGACAACTGCCAATGCACAAAAAGTCACGTCAGAAAGTGGAGTGCACAGGACCTCTGACACCTCCGTGCAAAAGATTTAGATATGACACAAACATGGTTTCCTCTTTTTCAGTTTTTCAACTTGCTAAAGTAAATTTCATGAATGAAATTGCATGTTCCTTCTTGGTTATAGGCTATATGTTGATTTCTCAGTATATCAGTGCAGTAACACCACACTAAAGCAAAAAATATTAATTTTACTAAATATGACCATATCTACCTTTATTCTTCATAGCTTTCCAGATTAAAAGGGAAGAGTTAATATTCAAATAAATGATTTCACCCATTTACACTTAAAGCAGCCAAGTCTTATTTTTACATATTAATGTACCAATATTTTGATAAACTGTGATATCTTTAACTGACTCAGTTGCTTGAATTATTTCTCCAGAACTTTTATATAAGTCATTCAAATACACTCAGACTTCTTAAATATTTCTCCTACAAAGAAAAATACATGTAAACAGTGAAATACCTTAGGAATATATTGGTCAGTTTATAAGTAAAATAACACTGACATTAATTTTCATTGAATTATCAAAATTAGTTACATATGTCAAGAATACTTGGCATATCACTTTTTACTATGCCTTTAAAGAATAAAATCAGCTATATCAAATTTTATAAAGAAGTAACTAAACCTTAATGTTAGCTACCAAAAAGAGATATGCTCCTTTTAAGTGCTGTGAGTTTTCTTCATTTCTAAAATTAATGAGTATCCAGACTGTTTTAACGCAGATTATTCAAAGGGAAGCAGCCTACTATGGTGATAAAGTTCAAAAGGTCTCTTCAATCAGAATACTTTTTTTTTTTTTAAGCCTTGCTCTAACACTTGCTAATATTTTTTCTTGGCCAAATTACTTAACCTTTCTATGCCTGTATCCTATCCATAAAATGGAAAAAGTAATAATGTCTGTTTAACAGGTTGGTTGCCAGCATTAAGTAAAACAAACCATCTAAGTGAACTACTGTGTCTTGCACATAAAAAATGCTCCATACATTTTTAGTATTATAATGTAGTGCCATCATTCAAATTGTAATCTCAATTTAAAAATAAATTAGCCAGTAGGTTTTAAGTCTATGAGGTTTGAAAATTTTTACTTGAAATTGGGTCAGGGTTTTGGTTATAAGAAGCATTGGCAATATGTCTATTGGAGAACATATTTCTAACTTCCTTTTTCCTGCAAACTTAAACATGGAACTGCAGTTGTTTGTATAGCATTTCAACTACCATTTATATATGTTTCGAAGATACTATCTGTTAGAATTACCTCAAGAAGTCTTCTAGCTGTTTCCTGTAGCTTGTATTCTACACCGGTATAGATAAGTTTCGCATTGCATGCTAAAATATTTTGCAAAAGTCAGTATGGGCTCAGTTTCACTGGTGCAATTATTTTCCAGAGCTATCTCTTTTTATGTATCATTTATAGGAAATATTCCTAGCAGCTTCCTAAAAACTTCTTAACAGGAAAAGGTGACTAACATAGATAAAGAAAAATCACGTTCCTGTACCTTATTTTTAAGCATATATTTATTCAAGATCCACTCAGATTTCTGTGGTTTTGGCTGAGCTTTTTGATATTGGTATAATTATTGAACTTGATGTATGTTTCAGAGGTTAAAGCCACGTAAGAATATAATTTTTTAGAGTCCCTTGCTTTATCTGAGGTTGTCTAAGACTTTTTTGTGATAAGTATCAAATAAATCATTTGCTATATTTTACAAAGACCAAAAAAAAAAAAGTTTGCTCATAGACCATTTAATAGATTAGAATTTTTCTCAGTGATAGGAGTGTGTAACCTAATATTATCCAAATAATTCTAAATATCAGACCTCTTAATAAAGTTTTTTTTGTTTGTTTGTTTTAAAGTTGCTAGATTCAAATGAAATTTTAAAAAGTAACTATGGCCTCAAATGGCTTAAAGCTATGGGATTTATACCATAAAGAAATAATAGATAATACCCAACATTTGGGATATTTTAATTTTTATTTTTTGACTTAAATTAATAAATTCAATTGAAGTTAACATATTTCAACATATTCTCTAAACTATTTAATTCCATTTTTGAATAATACTTTTTGTAGTTCTAAGACATTGTCATTATTATATAATCCCAAAGAAAATTAATTTAGAAAAAGAGAATTTAGTAGAATTACGTTAGCAACTTCCTTCGAGTTAATGCTAGCTTTTAATACATTAACCTATCTCCTCCTTTTTTTCTCATAAGAAATAGGTGTCCCTCAAATATCTGCACGTATCTTTCTGTGTCCATATGGTTTTGAACAAGTGGTGCAAGTATTCACTATTTGCTGTGTACCCACACTTGTACAGTTCAGCTGGAATACCATCTGGTATGGTACTCTTCCCATTTTCCTCATTTTGATTGCTTTCTCAATCTGGAAAATGGTAGCTTCATCATCCAACGGGTCTCCAGATGGCTGCTGGATCAAACTATTTAGTACCCATCAACATTTGATGGGTTATTTAAAGTTCACCCAAGGTGTCTGGAAGTTAATTATTTGGCCATAAAATATCAGAAATTTTATTTGGGGAAACACCATAATCTCAGATTTTAGAAATGAAATCTTTTGGGTTAGTTTGAGGAAAGCAACAAGAAAATACATTTGTATCTTTCTGAGAAGCAGATGGCTACGCTTATCATGTTAGTTATCCAAAATTGTTTCTATTTTTACCCCCCTATACTGGCCAAGATGACATTTTAGTGGAAACAGCATCTCTCACATACAGACCATCTTTTTTCTTTGAAGGACGACTATCGAAATAAGAAAGCTTATGTGATTAAATTTCTGCAGAGCAATGTGGTAGACCAACAGGGTTTTTAACATCAATCAATGGAAATGGAATCAGATCATGATGATACCATTAGGATGTGATAGGGTGCAAGAGTGTAAAGTTGTAATGAATCTCCTTATGCAAATGTGAATGTGCCTAAAGGAGATCTTGGTTTATCATCTCTTTCTGCCTCCCTACCAAAACATGCCAAATCTTCAATGAATTTTGGAGCGCCAAAATTTTATAGTTGCAAAATTTATCTTTGCAACATTCTCCAATTCTGTTTCTGTAAGTAGGGTGGAACAGAAGGTGGTTTTCCCTCCTCTAACTAACTCCCATTTTATCTGATTTTAATTTCCTCTTGGCTACATTTCCTCATTTTTTCTTCTCATTCATTCAGTTATCCTTTCATTTTACAGTTACTGAGTACCTACTGGATATTCAGGAGTGTTAAGAAGATAATTTAAAGAAAACTACTGTGTACTTAGGGATCTCTTGGCCCTTAAGGAAGAGGATATATAAATAATAGTTATAACAAAATGTCACAAGTACTATGAGGTATTCTTCATGATACATGAAAATACAGAAAGGCCTCTAACTCTATCAGGTGAGTTTCAGATTAAAGACACCTCAATTTTGTTTTCCTGAATCATTATCTTTACATAAAAATATATTTTATTGTATCCTTTATGCAAGATTTATTGAAGCATTTCCAATGACATCACTTGTATAAATGTAAGTTCTGGCTAGCACAAAACCTTAAAAAGCAAATCCTAGATGAAATTGGATTACAATTTTTAACTTACCTCATCTTTGTAGTATCTGTGTAAAATGTTGCTGAATTAATGATTCCCTCTTTCTTAATACTGTATAAAAATGGGAAAGATGGCTATGGTTACCACATGATGACCATTCATTCTCTGAATAAAGCTCTATTTTATGATTCTTAGTATACAGCCAGAATTTAGCTTTGAATTTCAAGTTTTAGCCTCCAGGTCAGATTATTACAATGTCTTATTTTATGAGCTTCCTGAGAAATTCTTCATATCTCTAACTTTTGCAAAATGCTTGCTCTGGAATTTAACTCCTTCAAAGTGGATTTGATTGTGTTACTTTTATCTCAGTAAAGATGTTTTGGCTCCCTATTAAGCTCTAAATTTATTTCTATAATTGATTGATAAATGACATTTAACTGATAACTATTTAGTTTTCAAACTCTATTTAAATGCAAATTATAACTGTCAGAAATGATCCAAAGAGTGAGAAATGCCCACTCCAAGAACTAAGCTGAAGCTTCATAGAATATAATGGTTTTAGTTTATTTATTGTAAATCTGGTAGCATTATCATCTGATAGAGGAGTGTAAAGTTAGTGGACTAATTCAATTCTGCATTTAATCTTGTCATTTCTTACAGTCAATTTAGAACACTTGGACCAAAGAAAATGAAATTTAAAAAATGGAATAGCTGTAAAAAAGACAAATTCTTACATTATATACACAAAATGTAATTGATTTTTCACTTACTTTTCAGTTTTTTGTTGTGGAGTTATATAAGTATTTTATGCTATTATTATCATTATCAAACTATTACAGCAATAATAGCTTTAGAAATTACTATGTAATGACTTTTGGAGGTGGAACATAAATATTTCAAAACAAAATAAAACACCCACTAGCACCCATGTACAATATATTAATATCAGATATTTTAGTAAATCAATCTTTGAGATAGCATATATATATATAAATATATAAATTTATAAAATGATGAGTTCATATGAAAATATTCTGTATGTTCTTGACAATTTCTAGTTTTTCTGTCTCCAAATGTGTTATATATTTTGGGAATCAAATGCATTTATTGTGATATTCAGGAGAGATAAGAAGATAATTTCTTAAATAAATAAGAAACTGTTACCACTCTAAGGACAGAAAAGTATCAGGATAATTTTATATCTAGAAAAACACATTAGTCTTTCTCATGGAGAATGATAAAGTGAAAACATTTCTTAAAAACATAATATCCAGTGAGGTATAATATTTTAAGTACCAAGTACATCACCTATCCTTATTCTTAAAGATGTTTCTTAGGAGTAATTTCTTTATATTCCAAATTACTGCAACTACTGAAAAATGCCTGATACCTCTTTGGCAAATCTTTCTGCAGAGATTTAGAGTTCTCAGGAGAAGCACATCTAATTAATGAAATTGCAGCGCAAAACAGAGGATGTATTCCTAAAATATTTTGATATGTATCGACATTGCTGTACTTGGTATTGTCTCTGCTTAGACTGTTCTTTAAATACTGGTTTTATTCCTGTCTTTCAGAAGCTCAGAAAGACTCTCCTATTGCATGGCCTGCCCTTGTTTATCTCTGTCTCTGCAAGGTGTTAATTCCCCCTGTGGAAGTTTTTACAATTTGTAATTAAAAAAAAATCTTTATTGGTTGAATTGTGTATTGGTCACCCTCATGACAATTTAAGCTTCATGTAGGGAACAATCTTATTTGTGTTTTTTACTAATATAAGTCCTGTGCCTTGCATAATGCCTGGCACATAATTGTAGCTCAATAAATATATGTTGAACAAATAAATAAATGAAACCAACTCCACCATACTTTTTTCCTCCACAATTCCTATTAGTTCACAACGTCCTTAAGTGAAGTAGTTTTTTTGTGTGTGAAAAAAAGCATATATTCCACGAAAGAGTTCCAAGTGCTTACAAATTATGTGGAAACAATTATTCATTACTATTTCTGATACAAAATTTGTAGAATTATGGCAACATTTATGCAATAGCAATGCAAGAGAGCAGGGTAACAATTGCTGAAATAAATAATAATTCTTTTCACATTGGCATCATTTACATTTTTGTCAACTTTAGAAGGGAGAAAACGGTGAGAAAAATCTGTAAAGAGTTTACACATCAAATAATATTTCAAGGAAGGAAAATATGTCAGCTTACTATACCATATTTTGTTCTCACAAAATATTACAAAATTGACATAAGACATAATGGTGTTTGATGCTTTAAGAAAAATACAATATGTTTTGGAAACTGTATATGTGATTTGGATGCATTACTGTGAGAACTATATAAGAGAACCACTAACATTTAAAAAGCACAGATTTTAAAAATGGCATGTCTGTGAAAAATGCCAGCATGTTACAATTAATTTTTATTCTATTTTAAAGGGACATTCATTTATCTTTTATAGACAGTTTTAACAGCTTATCACAAATCCCTAGAGCTGCTATGATTAAGTCAATACATTTACATGAATAGTATGTAAATGTATTTAAATATTTAAGTGGAGTGTTCCTGATGTAGCCTACGGTGTTCTATATGAATATATCCAATATTTTGCTTTTTGTGGGAGATAAATGTATTTTTAGGCTTCATCACACACACTATAAATATCCCTTATGCTTGTATTATATTCTTACCTTGCTTCACATCATCCATTTAATTTTTTATATATGTTGCATAATAAATGCACAATGCTAAATTTAAATTTTGTAAAAGTCTGACCCATGATAAGACAATTTCTTATTTTTCTCTGTGTTCTGGTCAGAATATGGACTTCCTTTTACATCAATGAAAATTTCTTTTTATGACTGAATCCATGAAA
>PVKY010009014.1:0-13620 GCA_004027775.1 Bradypus variegatus
GACCAAGCATCAGCACCCCAGTACCACCATCTCGGAATCACTCCAGTCCTCCCTGCCATCACTGTGATCAACACTGCCAGCACCACCATGACCATTTCCACTACCACCGCCACCATCATTCTCATCACCTCCATCACCACACTCATGGGTCACCATCACCGTTACCAGTGTCGTGACTGCCACCCTCCTCACACACAGCCCAGACCTGCTGCCACCACAGGCCCCATGGTCAGCATATTGCTCCATCTTCACCGTCTCATCATCACTCCCATTGCACTTCTCCATCACCACCAGCTCCACAACCACCCTTCCTGGCTGGGGTTGTCTCTGTCCCCAAACCCTCCTAATTTTGTGCCACAGCCACACCCCTAATATCTCAGGTCACCGGGACTTGACTGAGGATTCTATTTCCTGAGGACAATGGGTGGGTTTTCTCCTCTGTGCCCCTCAACTGCCTGACACAAGGCTCAGGACGCGTCATACATGGAGTGAATGGGTGACTGGGGGCTGGAGTTGGGCCTTGCAGACGCCGGGTTCAGTCAGCAACACAGGCCGCTCAGCCGGCTGACGGCCAGGCCCCTGCAATGAGTTAAACCTCTGCCAGGTGGGGGTGGGGACAAAGCTGAGCAAGTCTCTGTCCTCCGCAGCTGGAGCACTGGCAATCAGTTCAGCTGAGTGCAAGCGTTTTACTTAATTTCATACCTCAATAGGCATTCAGATGGGACACGAAGCCATCAGGCCAGCCTTTGTTTAGCCGAGCCCCACACTGTCACCCCTTAAATCATCTCTGCAGGGAAACTTCTGATTGTTCAGATGCAGATACCTCCCCTGGCCCCTTCTCTCTGCATTCACCCAGGCACACACGCACACAAGCACACACGTGCACACACTCACATGTGCATGCAAGTGCGAATACATAGACACATGCTCATGTATGTGTGTGCACACAGGCTTATACACGCATATATGCACGTGCATGTACACGGTCACATGCAAAAGAAAATGCACACACACACACACACACACTGCAGCGCCTCTGAGATCTCAGGGTCGTGGCAAGGGTGGCAGAGTCTTGGTGAGTATTTGGGTAGCATGGAAGGGGCCCTAGGATCCTTTGTTTTTGGTCTGAGGCCTGCCTCTGACCTGCTGTGGGAATTTGGGTAAAAATCCCTTTTCTGGACCTCAGTTCCCTATTGTCTACTTCTCTGCAATGTCTGTTAAGAGCCTGGTGACCTGTGTGTTTGAAGAGTGGGGCCAAGTGAGACCCCTGTGCAGGGCTGTGGAGGGAGAACAAGGGGTCCCCAGCAGTGGCCTCTGCCAGTCCCTGCATCCTGCCCCAGGCAGGGAGCAGCCACAGAGGCTCTCAGCACGTGGGGATGGGCCTTGGCCAGAGCTGGGGAGCACAGGAAACTGGGGAGCCAGTGCACTGCAGAGGACTGAGAGAGGGTGGGCCCGAGGGAGCTGCTGAAGGCGTGAGCCTCAGTGTGCCGCTGGCCACGTGGATTCCTGCTGGGGATGGCCGAGTGGGCCCAGGGCCTCGGGAGCCCACAGTGCAAGTCCCAGCCCAGCTCCCAGCCTAGGAGGTGCCTTGGTTTGGAGAGAAATGTTCTTGGAGATGAATCTTGGTGATGGAGTTCCACACCCAGACTCTTTGCCTGGGGAGCTTGCAGGGCCCCCGTGGGGCAGACGGAGTGTTCCCCTGAGTCTCCAATGCTGGGCTCGGCTGTGAGACTTGCTTTGTTCAATGGCATGTGACATGACGCGAGGTTTAAGTGCACTTCCGCATCTCAGTGAGAAGAGGTTCCAGAACGAGAGAACATGGGACAGGCCCGAATGCAGCCATATGTCGCCTCAGGCAGAGCCACCCCAGCCTCCCTGCACACCTGTGACCCAGAAAAAGAAATGTCTGTGGTGAGCTGCTGGGTTTTGAAGATTGTTTGTTACACGGCATTATCACAGCAGAGACCTGACTATTGCACAGACTTATGCCTCTGAGCAAAAGATTCAGGTCTTCTGAACCTGAGACTCCTCGTTCATTAAAGAAGGTAATACTAACCCCCTGGGGTTGGGGAGACTAAATGCCATTCTGCAGGAGTCTAACGCATAGTAGGTAGTTAACACATACTGATGTCCTTTCCCAGGCTGCCATTATGATAATTTTCTCATCCCCTCCTACTTACAGTTTACAAGGTACTTTTCTATCCTTGGTTCCACTTTATTGTCACCACGTCACTGTGAGGTAGCTTCTATTCCAGATGAGGAACCCGAGTCACAAACTCTGTTTGTGGCACAGGTGGGTCTCATAGCCTGGCTCTGCCCCTGCCCCAGTGGAGGCACCGGCTTCCGCGCGCCTCCGCTGTTCCGTGTTTCTGTCTCCGGCTGCAGGAAATGAAGATGGGAGGGGGGCAAGGCTGCGGAGGGGAGTGAAAGTCCCCCTGGGGGTCCTCATCACAGGGGCCTCTGGCCTGGCAGACGCTGCCATGGGCTGCGAGGAGGGACTCCCTAGGCCGAGGGGGGGCTGTGGGTGTCCCATGCAGTCACGAGGGGGTTAGCAGCGACTCGAGTGGGACAGACAGATCCTGGCCACTGCCCCCCCTCCTCGTTGCCGCCATTTCTTCTGGGCTGCTCACCTTGCCGCCAACTTTCTCCTCCCCACGCGTCAGTTCATTCCAGGGCTTCCCAAATGCACAGCCCTTCCCCTGAAGAGGGACTTGGGTCACTTGTTCAGTCTGTGGTGACCTTGTCGGAGGTCACAGGGCTCAGCCACGGTCCTCGACGAGCAGAGCTGGGGCTCCTGGAGGGGGCCTCCATGCGGGGTGGGAAGGGGGCAGCTGCCTTGTGTGGGTGGCCGGGGAGGGCATGTGGCACCCAGGGGTCCATGTCCGTCAGAGGTCAGACGCAGGGAGCCTGTGGGGGCTCAGGCCCGATCCAGCCTGTGGCCTCTTGTTCTGTTTGTTTATTTATTCCATTTATTTATTTTTAATTGTGTGAAAATACACATAACATAAAAAACATTTTATCCATTTTAAGTGGACAGTTCTTTGCCACTGGGTGCATTGACGATACTGTGGAACTTTCACCCTGTCTACTGTCAGACTGTTTGTATCATCCCAAAGCAAAACTCCTGCTCTTTCAGCAATAATTCCCCGTTCTCCCCTCTCCTGACCTCTGGAAACCACTAATCTGTTTTCTGTCTCTGTGAATTTGCTTGCGCTAAGTGTTTCATGTAAGAGAAGTCATACAACATTTGTCCTTTTGTGTCTGGCTTATTTCGCACAACATGACATTTTCAAGGTTCATCCGTGTTTTAGGATGTAACTGCACTGCATTTCTTTCTATGGCTGTATAATATTCTGTTGTAAGCACGCACCACGCTTCGTTTATCCATTCTTCTGCTGAACACTTGGGTTGCTTCCACCTTCTGGCTGTTGTGAGTGACGCTGTGTTGGCCACCGGTGTACAAATGTCTGTCTGCTTTCAATTCTTTGGGGTGTGTACCTGGGGCTGGAATCGCCAGTTCATGTGGTAATTTTATGTTTAACTTTCTGAGGAACCGCCAAATTGTTTTCCACAGTGGCTGAATCATTTCCCAGTCCCACCAAAATGGACAAGGGTTCCTCTTTTTCCCCACCCTCACCAACACTTGTTATTTTCAGTGTTTTTCAAAAAATAATAACCATCCGAGTGGGTGTGAAGTGGTATCTCATAGCTTTAATTTGCATTTCTCTGTTGGCTGGTGATACTGGGAGTCTTTTCACACGCTTACTGGCAATGCAAATATCATCTCTGGAGAAACGTCTATCCAAATCTTGGCCCATTTTTTTAAATTGGGTTGTTTGTCTTTTTGTTGTTGAGTTGAAAGAATTCTTTAAATATTTTGGATAGTAAACCCTTATCAGACTACGGTTTTCAAATGTTTCCCCCTATTCCATGTGTTGTCTTTTCACTTTCTTGATAATTCCTTTGATGCTTTTAGTTTTTAGTTTTGATGAAGTCCATGTTTATGTATTTTTACTTTTGTTGCTTGTGCTTTTGGTGTCAAGTCTAAAATTCCAATGCCTACCTCAAGATCCTGAAGATATTTCCCTACGTTTTCTTGTTAAAGTTTTATGGTATTAGCTCTTATATTGATCCATTTTGAATGAATTTTTGTATATGGTGAGAGCTAGGGATTCATTCTTTTATATGAATTTCCAGTTGTCCCAGCACTATTTGTTTGAGAGACTATTCTTTCCCCATTGAATGAATTTGGCACCCTTGTCGCAAATTAACTGGCCATAGATGTGTGGATTTATCTTTGGACTCTCAATTCTGTTCCGTTTGTCTATATGTCTGTCTAGGCCAGTGTCACACTGTTTTAATTACTGTAGCTTTGTGGTAAGTTTTAAAACCAGGAAATGTGAATCCTCCAACTTTGTTTTTCTTTTTTGAGATTGTTTTGGTTGTTCAGGGCTTCTTGAAACTCCATTTGAATTTGAGGATCAGCTTTTCTATTTCTGCAAAAAATGCTGCTGAATTTTGATAGAGATTGCATTGAATTTGTTGATTTCTTTAGACAGTATTGACATCTTAACAGTATTAAGTCTTCCAGTCCATGAACACGAATGTCTTTCTATTCATTTAGGTCTTCTTTAATTCTTTCAGCAATATTTTGTAGTTTTCAATGTGCAAGTCTTTCACTTCCTTGGTTAAATGTATTCCTAGTTATTTTATTCTTTTAGATGCTATTGTAAATGGAATTGTTTCATTGATTTCCTTTTCAGATTGTTCTTTATTAGTGTACAGAAACTAAACTGATTTCTGCATGTTTATCTTGTACCCTGCAAATTTGCTGAATCTGTTTACTAGTCCTAGTAGCTTTCTTGTGTGTTCTTTGGAATTTTCTATGTATAGGATCATATCACCTGTGAATAGGGATAATTTGACTTCTTTCTTTCCAATTTGGATGCCCTTTATTTCTTTCTCTTGCCTGATTGCTCTGGCAGAATTTCCAGCACAATGTTGAATAACAGTGGTGACTGTGGATATCTTGTCTTGTTCCTGATCCAGCTCTCCATCTTTCACCATCAAGTATGATATTTGCTGAGGGTTTTTCATACATGCACTTGGTCATGCTGAGAAAGTTTCCTTCTATGCCTAATTTTCTGAGTGTTTTTGCCATGAAAAGATGTTGGTTTTTTCAAGTGCTTTTTTTTGCATCAATTGAGATGATCACGTGTGTTTTTTCCTCCTTCTATTAATGCGGTGTATTACATTGACTGATTTTCTTATGTTGAACCATCTTTGCATTCCTGGAATAAATCCCACTTGTTCATGATGACTAATCCTTTTAATAAATTGTTTCATTTGGTTTTCCAACATTTTCTTGAGGATTTTTGCATCTATATTCATAAGGGGTGTAGATCTGTAACTTTCTTTTCTTGTGCTTTCTTTATATGGCTTTACTATCAGGGTAATGCTGAACTCATAGAATGAGTAGGGAATTGCTCCTTCCTCTTTAATTTTGGAAAAGTTTGAAAAGGATTAGTGTTAAATGTTCTTTAAATGTTTGGTAGAATTCAGCAGTGAAACCATATGGTTTTGCACTTTTCTTTGTTGACTACTGATTCAGTCTCTCGCTATAGAGCTGTTGAGATTTTCTACTACTTCTTGCATTATGCTAGACAATTTGCACATTTCAAAGATTTTGCTCAATTCAGTAAGGATTTTTTTATTTGTTGACACATTATTGTTCATAGTACCTATGCTGGTTTGAATGTATTATGTCCCCCAAAATGCCATTATCTTTGAGGTAATCTTGTGTGGGCAGACGTTTCAGTGTTAATTAGATTATAATTCTTTGAGTGTCTCCATGGAGATGCAACCCACCCAACTGTGGATGATGACTCTGATTGGATAGTTTCCATGGAGGTGTGGCCCCACCCATTCAGTGTGGGCCTTGATTAGTTTGCTGGAGCACTATAAAAGCTCAGACAGAAGGAGCGAGCTTGCTACAGCCAAGAGGGACACTTTGAAGAATGCACAGGAGCTGAGCAAGTAGCTGCAGATGAGAGACAGTTTGAAGCAGCTGTTGAAAGCAGACTCTTGCTCTGGAGAAGCTAAGAGATGACAAACACTCCAAGAGCAACTAAGAGTGACATTTTTGAGGAACTGCAGCCTAGAGAGGAACGTCTTGGGAGAAAGCCATTTTGAAACCAGAACTTTGGAGCAGATGCCAGCCACATGCTTTCCCAGCTAACAGAGGTTTTCCAGACACCATCAGCCATCCTCCAGTGAAGGTACCTGATTGCTGATGTGTTACCTTGGACACTTTATGGCCTTAAGACTGTGACTGTGTAACCAAATAAACCCCCTTTAATAAAAGCCAATCCATCTCTGGTGTTTGGCATTCCAGCAGCATTAGTAAACTAGAACCCTTTTATAATTCTTTATATTTCTGTAGGGTCAGTAGTAATGACCCCACTTTCTTTCTTGATTTTTGATATTTGTATCCTGTTTCTTTTTGTCAGTCTGGCTAAAGGTTTGTCAATTTTACTAATCTTAAAAAAAAAAAACGACGACTGCATTTTGTTGATTCTTCCTCTTGTTTTTCTATTCTTTAATTTATCTTTGTGCTAATCTTTTTCCATTTCCTTCCTTCTACTAGCTTTGGGTTTATTTTGCTCTTCTTGTTCTAGTTTCTTTAGATGTGAAGTTGCACTATTAATTTGTGATCTTTCTTCCCTTTCTTCCTTTTTAATGTAGACATTTAAAAGTAAACATTTCCTTCTGAGAGCTGCATTCACAGAATCCCATAAGCTTTTACTTTCATTAATCTCAAGTTACTTCCTAATTTTCCTTGTAGTTTCTTCTTTGACCCATTGGTTATTCAACAGTGTGTTGTTTAATTTCCACAAATTGTAAATTTTCTGGCTTTCTTCTGTTATTGATTTCTAGCTTTACTTTATTGTGGTCCAAGAAAATACTTTGCATGATTTCAATCTTTTCAGTTTTGCTAAGATTTAATTTGTGGCCTAACATGGTGTATCCTGGAAAATGGTCCATGTGCACTTGAGAAGAATGAATATTCTACTGCTGCTGGGTGGAGTGTTGTATGTATGACCATTAGGTCTGATTGGTCTTAGTACTGCTCACATCCTCTATTCCCTTAATGATCTTCTGTTTAGATGGTTTATAAAATATTTAAAGTGGTGAATTGATGTCTCTAGATAGTGTATTGTACAACTATCCGTTTCTCCCTTCAATTTGGACAATTTTTGTTGCATATATTTAGGGGCTCTGTTATGAGGTGCATATATGTTTATAATCATTATATCTCCTTGCTGGATTGAACATTTTATCAATATATAATATTCTTGTTTGTCTCTTGTAATATTTTTATGACTTAAAGTCTATTTTATATGAAACTAATATGGACATTCTGGCTCTTTTGATTACTATTTGCTATCACCTTCCAGCCTTTTACTTTTAACCTCTTTTTGTTTTTGTACATAAAATGAATTTTTTGTAGACAGCATTTTGATTGATCATGCTTTTTCATCCCATCTGCCAACCTCTTCCTTTTAGCAGGAGAGTTTAATCTATTGACATTGTAGGTAACAACTGAAAAGAAATGCTTTACTGCTGCCGTTTAGCTATTTTTTTTATGTTCATTTGTATTTTTTGTTGCTATTGTTAATTCAATTACTTCACTGTTGCCTTTTTTGGATTTAGTTTCTTTTTTGTTGTGTACTGTTTTGATTCCCTTCTTTCATTTTTTTTTTCTGTATTTTTTAGTTATTTCTTTAGGGTTACCTTTGTAATTACCACTAATATTTTAAACTAATAGCAACCTAGTTTGACTATTACCAGTCTAGTCTCAGTAACATGCAAACTCTTAATTCCTCTATATCTCCCCCCTCCTTTTATGTTGTTATTGGCTCAGATTACATATTTATATATTGTATGTCCTTTAACATACATTTAAAAATTTTTTCTACATATTTTTTTAAGTCTTATGGGGGAGGGAAGTTAAAAACCAAAAATACAATAATACTCCATGTTATATTTACCAACTTTTTATCTTTTACAATGTTCTTTATTTCTTCTTATGACTTTGAGTTACTTTCTAGTACCTTTTTATTTTAGTCTGAAGAGTTCTATTTAGCATTTCTTGTATAGCAGGTCCTCTAGTAATCAACTCTTTCAGCTTTTTTTTAATCTGTAAATTTATTTTCCTTCATTTTTGAAGGATGATTTTGCCATATATAACATTCTTGGTTGACAGTTTTTTTCTTTAAAGTCTATAAAGATGTCACCCCACTGTCTTCTAGTCTCCATGGTTTCTGATGAGAAATCCGCTGTTCATCTTACTATATTAAGTTGTGTGTGCACCAGGAGCCCAGCTGCAGTTCCCACGGCTGCTGACCATTTGGAGGGGAAATTCACAGATACTTACCACAATCTGCCAGCCTCTTCCTCCAGCTCCTCCCTGGATGTGGCACGGTGTTCCACTAGACTCCAGAGTTTACAAGAGCTCATTCAGACAATCCTGCCAGTTCAGTAGTTGTTTGGGTGGAAAGACTGATTCCTGGAGCTTCCAACTCTGCCGTCTTCCCGTAGTCCTCTCCTGTGGCCTCCGTTTTGAACAGAGCTTCATCGGCCCTCGGCCACGTCCTCTTCCTTACTCACTGTCGGCAGCTGCTCAAGCTGCTCGCCCGGGGAGCAGAATTCAGCAGCGGTGGCTGTTGGGCACAATGCCTGGGGTTTCACCCCTGCTCCTTCACAGAGAAAGCTTGCCGGCCTCTGCGTCCTAGGGGAAATGGGCCTCCTGGCTGACTGTGGGAGGGGCCAGGCTTCAGCTGGGTGGGGAGTGAGGATGAAGGAACAAAGGCATGGGGAGGAGGGACACTGTCCACCCAGGGATGCTGGGGGTGGGTGCATGGAGCAATGCAGGGAGGACAAGGCTGGCCCTAGGCAGGGGAGGACAAAAGCAATCTCGTGGGCCGTGGGGAACCCCTGATGGTCTGAAAGCCAGGGGTGACACCAGACTCCAGCTTCTCTCCCAGTGCAGAGGGGCTCCTGACCCTCACCCACGTGTCTCCTCGGAACCACCAGCCTGGGTTGACAGGTCTGCATGAGTGACCCAGGGTGGGGTTTTGGTCCAGCTTGTGTAAGATGTGGGCAGCTCACACAGAGTGAGGACGCCCTGTTTCTGTCCTTCTGGGCAAGACTGGAATGCGTTGGGCCTAGTTCTGTGCCTCTCCTGGGCCCCTAGAGATGCTGCCCACCCAGGGGTCATGGGCCAGAGACATTAGAGGGGAAGGCCCATCAATGCCACCAGCCATGGCAGGTCCTGGGACATCTGGGGTGGCCTGAGGACTCTGCAGACTCAGAGAACAGATGGCCTCAGAAGCATTCAGATGCAGGGGCAGTCGCTCTTAAATACTAAATAATTTGTGTTGAAATAAATATTTCAGAGCAAGTGATGAAGCATAAATCTTCCTGAAACAAAGGAAATGTGCCTGGCCCCTCCTCTTGTCTGTGCCTGGGGGTGCGGGGTGAGGCTGAAGCACCTTCCAGCCCCATGTCGGGGGAGCCGAGGGCAGGGCTGAGGGTTGGGGGGCCTCTGCTCTCTTTCAGCTTCTGCTGGGTTCAGCCAGGACATTGGCTGAGTCACTGCCCACTCTGGGGTCTGAGCTGGACATTCTAGAAGCAGCCCTGGAGTCCCGTTGCCCCTCCTGCAGCTGGGTCTGAGCTGGTTCATCACTTGGGGCCCAGCCTGGGACCGCTTGGCTCCCGAAGGGGGAGAGGTGGTTAAGGGAGGGCACAGGCCTGGGTCAGACGGGCCTCAGCCCCCGTCTGCTCACTGGCCGTAACGGCATGGGCTTCGGAGGCATGCAGACAGAATGACCCAGCACTCAGCGCGGAATGGGCTGCTGGTCCACAGACGACACAGGGCTGGGCCATTCGGAGGCTCCCAGCAGCCGGGGCATCTGCCTGTGTCCCTGAGGCCCCATCCTGAAGGTGAGGCAGGCCCTGGAGCTCCTTTCTGGATGCGGCTCTGCTCCTCCGTCCCTGGCTCGCAAAGCAAATACCACACGATGGCCTTAAAGAATGGAGATTTATTGACTCAGAGTTTTGACGCTTGGAGAAGTCCAAAATCAAGGTGCTATCAAGGTGGTGCTTTCTCCCAGAAGAAGGTGGTGTTCTGGGGCTGCCGGTGGTCCTTGGTCCTGGGCTTTCCTGTCACGTGTGATGCACACGGCAGCCTCTCCAGGCTTCTCTGGGTTCTGTCAGCTTCCAGATTCTTCCCCTGGCTTCTTCTCTCTGCATCTGAACTTCATTCTATAAGGGACTATGACGACCCAGAAAGGCCTCCATCAGTGGGATGAAGACTGAGGGGGCCCCGTAACTGAAGTTGCCTCGTTGAGAGGTTCTATTCAGAATGGGTTCATAAGCCCACGAGTCAATTAGGAGTGACAACAGGTTTTCCCTGAGACCAGAGCTCCAAGCCCCCACACCTGGGGCAGGGGGAAGGAGACAAGGAGGCTGCTCCTGGCTCAGCCTCGGAGGCTTTGCACCTGGGAGCTGGCTGGGGCCAGCCCTTCCCCTACCCATGCTTGGCAAGTCCTCTCAAGAACTGGGCTCAAGGCAGCTTTATCCCCCTCCTACAGAGGAGTAAACTGAGGCCCAGAAATGCAATGCTGCCCGCCAAGGTCACTGAGCTCATGGAGGGGATGCACGCACTCAGCGTGGCCCATTGCGGCCTTGCGTCAGCCGGGAGAGGGGGTTCCTTGCAGCCAGCCGGCATTCCCAGAGGCATGGGGAGAGGGGGAAGGACACAGGGTAGGCAGCTCCCCACGTGCCATCTCCTCCTTGGCCTCTAGAGATCATTTTTGTTCCTCTAGATTCGGCAGCCCTTTGTGTGTCTCAGCATGACAAATGCTGCAAGGAGCGGGAGACGTGGAAACGGTCTCTCAAGGAGGCTAAGAGCAAAGCAACAGAACCAGTGAACAGCCTCAAAACGGCACGGCCCTCGTGGTCCAGCCTTGAGCCCTCGGGAGATGGGCAGAGAAATGGGGGCTCGGGGTCACAAAGGGCCATGAGTAAGGGAGGGAGCCAGGCCTCCAGCTCAGGGCTGCCCAGCTCAGCCCACCTGCCCAGCCAGGCCCATGCTCCTCAGTCTCCTCTGCTTGCCGTGGGGGCCAGCCAGGGGTCTACAGGTGAAGACCCTCCTGAGGCACACCTGCAGACTGACAGGGAGGGGCCCAAAGCCTGGCTCTGAGTCTGGGTGCCCCCCACCCCACACACCTTGCCTACCCCCTGGCTCATCAGCTGACAGGACGTTAAGGGAGACCCCAGCTGCTCCCCACTGGTGCATCAGCCCCAGGGGTGGAGTGGGGGAAATAGTTTAGAGCTGGGCCCTCTGTGGACCCCTGCCATTACCGCCCAAGAAGGACGCAAGCTCGTCTTATTGAGGGAATCAGGGAAGCCCTCCTGGAGGAGGTGACACTAAAGCCGGGCATTGAGGCATGGGTAGAGTTTTGATGGGAAAAGGTGAGGGGGAGAAAGACCATCATGAAGGAAGAAGCAGCGTGATAATGGGTCAGAAGCAGGAGTGGGGCTGAGGCTGAACGTGTTTGCTCACCAGGTGGGAGTGGAGTGAAGTTAAGTGGTGAGATTGGACAGGAAGACTTGGGACTGGTTCCAGGGAGTTTTAAAGGTTTGGCGTGGACTTTATTTGGAAGCTAAATGGAAAATGGGGAAGTTTGGAGAGCAGGGATGACTTCTTATTAATCTTTTTATCCCGTGTCTAGGGCATATCAGGAGCTTGATTAAACCCACACCAATGCAATGTGCTAATGATAGGGTGGCGTGGGAAACCTGTATCCGATGCAGGATTGTTCTGTACACCAACATCTTCTCTAATTAAAAAAGTCACTTAATGGACAGTTGGATGGATGATGATGGTGATGAAAGTTGGGGGTTATGAGTGAACAAATGGGTGACAGGTGATGGAAGATGAGTGGATAACGGATGGATGGAGGAATTGATGGAGAGAGGGGGGAAGTAAGAAGAAGAATTGCTGGCACGGATGCAGGTGCGGGGGTGAAAGGGTGTGGATGTTGCAATGGATGATGGATGCATGATGGTGAGACTGGCAGATAATGAGGGATGGATGGATGGATACACGGGCAGTGGATGGACGGATGGATGGGTGGAAGGACGGGTGAATACATGAGCCCTGAATGGATGGATGGAGGGGAAGGATGGATGGAAGGGTGTTGGATGGAGGGATGGATGTTCTGAGTCCTACACTTCATGGCAGCGAGCATGAATGAAGAGATGAGTGGTTACTTTGGAGTTACCATTCAGAAGAGATCATCTTATCCTTTCCCACAAGGGGAATGAGTGGGCAGCCATCTCTTCAGATATCAGCCTCCATCTCCTAGCTGTGTACTTTGGAACTTAAATTCCCTCATAACTGTGTCCCAGTGTGAACTAATCCACAGTTAGTGTTCTAAAACTATGGTTAATTTTTAAAAATTACTGAAATACAACAGGAGAGTCAGTTGAAGCATATGTGTGGTATGTTTGCATGCATGCATGTGTGTGTGCACTGTGGCATGTGTGCACGTGTGTGGCGTGTGCATGCATGTGTGCATTGTGCAATGCATGTGTGTGTGCATGTATATATATGTGCATGTGTGTATCTGTGTGCACATGTGTATGTGTGAGTGTGAGATAAAGAGAGGGGGTGGTGGGTGGGAGGTGGGCTGTCTCCACACTCCCACCAGGCTCTCTGGAGGGGGTCCTTGGTCCCCACAGGCTGGCTCCTGCTTTGTGATTCAGGCTCCTGGCCATGGAGGCCTCTCCCTCATGGACACTGAGTCCTCAGAGGGGGCTGCCTCACCGCAGGCCCCCGAGCCTGCCCAGGGCTGTGGGGCCCTCTGTTCTCCCCCTCCCCTTTGGAGCCTGTCCCAGCAGTCTCTGGCTGGCTCAGGACAGCTCAGCTCCCTCCCCTCAGGGTCTACCATGGACACAAAACCACTGTGACATGTTCTCGGCCTCGGGGCCTGGCTGTGTGGGTGGCGAGGAGTGTGCTTCATGCAAGGACCCGTGGGTGCCCCAAGAAGGGCCGTTGGCCCTGTGAGGGCCTTGCTGGGGAGAAGTAGGATGAGGTGCCTGGACATGGCCGGAAAGTCATAGGAGGCCCCTCCCTTGAACAAGGGGCCATGGTGAGAACCTCAGCTGCGCCTCTTGTGAGGGACCAGCCTCCCCTCTGCCAGGGACCCCCCAGCTCCTTCCACTCCCCTTGGCTGCAAGCCTTCTCTGTGTCCACATACTAGATGGCTGGGGCCCGGTCTCTCAGTGAGAGATGCGAGGCTGGTTGCGGCCTGGAGCAGAGAACCGCGGACATGGAGCCAGGAGGGGTCACCACTGAGGGAGAGCGGGGAGCAGCCAGCAGGAGGAACCCCAGGCCCCAAGTCTCCAGCAACTCCAAGGATCCCCAGGGAGTGTGTGTGAGTGTGAGAGATGAGCGTGAGTGATTATGTGGGCATGAGAGCATGTGTGTGCCTGAATATGTGAGCATGAGTGTGAGTGTGTGTGCATGAGTGTAAGCATGTGAGTGTGAGC
>PVKY010009015.1:0-13623 GCA_004027775.1 Bradypus variegatus
CCAATACATCCCAGAGTAATTCGGGCAGAGAACTAAAAAAGTATTTGAAAGCCCCCTAGACAGACTGGAGAAAAATGTAGAAATATTAAACTTACCCACTTGGGGAATTCCTTATATTCTCGCAGGCATTAGGACTACCATTTTAGTGAGCCGAGCCCTCGATCTTAAGGCTTGCCCTTATGAAGACTGTTATTGCAAAGGAGAGGCTAAGCCTACTTATACTTGTGCCTAAGAGTTATCCCCCAGATAACCTCTTTTGTTGCTCAGATGTGGCCTCTCTCTAAGCCAACTTGATATGTGAACTCACTGCCCTCCCCTCTACGTGGAACATGACTCCCAGGGGTGTAAATCTCCCTGACAAAACGAGAAATGACTCCTGAGGATGAGTTTGGAACTGATATCATAAGACTTTTAGGAAAGCCTTATGGACCAAAATGGGGAAGAGCAACGAAACTAAGTAAAGTTTCAGTGGCTGAGAGATTTCAAATGGAGTCGAGAGTTAATCTTATATAATATATAGATACCCTTTTTTTAGTTTTTGGTGTATTAGCATAGCTAGAAGGAAATATCTGAAACTGCTGAACTACAATCCAGTAGCCTTGATTCTTGAAGATGAGTATATAACTATATAGCTTATATTGTATGACTACGTGATTGTGAAAACCTTGTGGCTCACAATCCCTTTATCCAGTATATGGATAGATAAGTAGAAAAATGGCAACAAAAATGTAAATGACTAATAGGGGGGATGGGGGGATGGGATGGTTAGGGTGTTCTTTTTTACTTTTATTTTTAATTTTATTCTTATTTTTATTACTTTTTTTGGAGTAATGAAATATTCAAAACTTGATTGTGGTGATGAAGGCATAACTATATGATGATACTGTGAACTGATTGTACATTTTGGATGATTGTATGGTATGTGACTATATCTCAATAAAATTGCAGGAAAAAAAGCTATGTCTATATTACAGAGTTTAATTAACATGTTAAAATTCCATTACCTTTTTAGCAGCATCTCTCTCTTTGCAGGCTAGCTGAGCTTTCTTTTCTGCTTCTGCAATTCTTTGAGTAAACTCATCTTTCAAGGAAGAAATGCTACTGCTTTCTTCTTTCACTCTGAACATTTCACTAAATTTAAAATAATGTTTAAGAATGATGAGACTGTTTATATATGTTTATATATTAAAAAATGTTTACATATTCCAAAATGTTATCTCCAATACATCCATACATTATTAAAATAGATCAGTTTAAGGTCTATTAACTTTTAAGAGAAAAATTACTTATTTAATGTATTTAGCACACCTCAAAGAAAGCCCATTATAAAGTGAAAAGGTCACCAATATTTGATGTGCAAAAATAAGAAAAAGTAAATACAATTTTTCATTTCTGAAGGTTTAAACTGATTTTATAATTATTTCAGCTTGGAAAAACATGTTTCAAGTCTTTTTGTGTCACATTTTCATAATCCTCCTTAAAGCAACACAAAACTCAGTTATTTTTTAAACTACAATCTCAGTTTTCTTTAAATACATTTGTTGTTTAAAATCTCTAATACTAAAAGATAATTAATATTTAAGAGAGAAGTGTATGGTTTTTTTCTCCCAAAACACCTCTCTTCAATGCCAAAGGTAATCTGATAAAGATAACTTAAGGGGCAAAATAATCTCTAAGTAAGATTAGAAAAGAAATGCTAAACAAGAGATTTTAATTTCAAAAATATTCTTTAGTAACAATAAAGTATATGGATGGACCGCTACAAAATGTGTAAAAGTAATTATTAATATTTATAAAATACTTACTCTTTCAGATTATCATAGGCTTCTTCTAGAAGTGCTTTTTCTTTACTAAGAGACAATAACTGAGTCTCCCTTTTTTCCAGTTTCTCATTCAGAAATTCAACTGTCTGGTTAAGAATACATAAAAGTCAAAACATTTAATTTTTAAAAGACCATTTTTACACACAGGTGATGAGCTGTAAAGGTAATCCAATCACTATAATAAATAAGACAGCATTATCTCATGAAAATAATTTTTAAAATATTGGAAACACAGTGGATACAAAACAAGAACTCATACATATCTAATAGGAGTATAAATTAGTATAACCACACAGCTGGTAGGAGTATAAATTAGTACAACCACTTTGGAAAACAATTGGGCAATATCTAGTTGAAGATCTATATACCTTCTGATGTAGAAAAATCTACTTTTAGGTATTCTGTAGAGGGAAGAATTCTTGTATCTGTGTTTCTAGGTTACTTATACAAGAACATTTATAACAGTTTGTTGTAAAAGCAGTAATCTAGGAACACCTTGAGTGCCAAAAAAAAAGGAAGAAAGATAATGCAAGCAAGGAAGGTCAAAGAGAGAACTTCAAAGCCTCTGGTAATGTTCTATATCTTAGCTGGGTAGTGGGGATATAGGTATCTTTTTTTAATATTATCTTTTAAGCCAGACATGCAATAAGTATTTTTTTTAGTATGATTAACATTTCATTTAAAAAACTAAAAGTAATTTTAGAAATCCTAGGGGCATATAATTTTATAATCTTCAGAATACATCAGTATAAAGCTAAGCAAAATGTAATGCTTAGTATCTTACTCCTTAGCTCCTGAAGCAGTGAAAAACGTGTGTGGGGGGAGGAAGGATGTGTTTTGGACTCAAAAAATAAATTACCTGAGTTGTGTCTGAAATTATTTTAGAAATCACTTACCTCCTTAAGTACATTGAGAACAGTTCAAACATTTCTTACTGATAATAATTAGTGTTGGTTTCTAGGAATGAAATAGTTACTGCAGTTTTAAATTGTAATACTGCATGGAATTTGTTTCTGAGTAATATCAAGCCTAGATAAAAGAACCTGGCACTTTTTTTATATTAAATAATTCAATACATGGCACTTACAGGACATTTCTTCAAGACATCCTATATTTCAGAGGGGTCTATTAAAGACGCCAGATCCAACTCAATTTCTATATCTAAAAATCATAGGAAAAACCAAAACTGTGACATAACGTTAACTGAAAACTTTTACGCCACTTTCCTTTCGTACTTTACTAAGTAAAAATTTGTCATTCCTAAGCAATGGCTTTTTTCCTTGGATATTTCTGTTTCTCATTCATGTAAGATAGTTATCAATAGAAGACATCAAAAAAGAATATAAAGAAAAAACAAATTGGAGCAATTAACAACAGAAAAGCATTAGTAATAAATCTAAAGGCTAAGTTCCCATTTAAGATTTGATATAATTACGTGAACATGCAAAAAAATTATGTACAAAAACTACATAATATTTAAATTTGTTTCAACACCTCTGCAAAGGAGTTGAAGATGTATGTTAAAATAAGAAGACAATATTTTGTAAACCGACATGCTTGTTGCATGAGAATTTTAAGATAACTACTCATCAGCAATGAAGTAAGCTGGTGAATTATTTTACTATTTCACCATAGTTTCCTTGGAGAAATTTCAAAAAATTTAGTATCAGTAGCTCTTCAATTTTAAGGTCCTCAATGACACCGAAATTGCAAAATATCTTTTTTAATCAGTACAAATACTTCTGTATTACTGAAACTACTTATAAAACAAATTATTTTATTTCTGAAAAGGACATCCTAAAAATCCCCTTCCAACTTTTAGAGTTACCTTGCAAAAATCTTCCTTCCCAGAAAGTGCTTCTGGCTGACTTTCAGCAGCCTCACACTGCTCAGACACCTTGTCTAAGACAGCATGCCCTTCACTTACTGGGGGAGAAGAAACCAAGCTATCAGGCTGTTCACAGTTAACAGGAGTTGCACTTCGTCCACTTTCTTCCATTTCTGTTTCCTCAGTGGGTATAATTAATGTTTCATTTACTTCTTGAGATTTGTCGTCAACAGACTCAACTATTTTAGTCTTTGGAGTTGAAGAATTAACTATAAGAGGTACTAAAGTATAGCCCTTGCCTGACAATTCATCGTCTGAATTGATTTCGCTTACACTCCGGCTATCTAACGATTGCACACTAAATGAGTCTATTCTTTCAAAAGCATCAGAGGAGCAGCAACTCTCAGTGAGTTTTTGAAAATCATCTAAACGATTATATTCAGGACAAGCAGATGCAGAGAGAAGCTGAAAAGACGTCTGCATCAAGTGAAGACTTGATTTTGAATCTGCAGTCTCTTGTCTTGAACTTGCTGAGCTCTCACTTATTACACTTTCATGATCTAAAACTTCAATATCACTAGTGGTAGAAGTACCTGATGAGAAGGTACTAACAGGAGGAGAAGGTGTATTGCTCTGTCTGTCTTCATGTTTTTGTTCCTTAGGTTCCAAAGTTGTGTCCTTTGTTTCTGCTGTGAGAGGCTGTGCAGACACAGCAGGTACATTTTCTGTAGTCGCTTGCACATTAATCACACTTTCAGATCTTTTCAAACATCTGGTTGGCACCTTCGTTTCAGATTCTTTATTAACAATTTTTTTTTTATTAACGGTTTCTTCATGCTTGCCTTCAGTTTTAGGTGATGGAGTCTCTACTGCCAGAGTTTCTCCTAACGCACTAAGAGAAGAGTCTTTTGCTTTTGACTCAGTTGTTTCGGTTCTTGACTCTCCAGTGTGCAAGGATTCCTGTAAAGTGCTTTTTACTTCATCTTCTGGTCGTTGTGATTTAGCTGGTGGTTTTGATACCACAGGACTCTTTTGAATGGTCTGGACATCCACCGCAGAGAGAAAGGCACTGAAGAAATTTTCAGATTCATCTACCACAGTCCTCCGAACTGGCTTTGTAATTGCTTTAGGAGAGGCTATCGGTGGACTCTGAGGTTCAGTGTTTGATTTTAACCCCCAGGCTGAAGTATCCCATCCTCCACCAACAGGGGAACTTATTCCTTTGACAAAAAAAGAAATATTAAAAAGGAAAAAAAGTCATATATTAATCTTTCAATCATGATTATAACTCAATATAAATATTTTAAAAAAGAAATAGAACCTATAGAATACAGACTGTAATTTGTACCTGTTGAACTCCTTGTTTACTAATTAGTTCTTGAGTTAACTTCAGATCTTAAAGAGGAAAACCAGCGTAGATTTGCCCAAAAGGAACTAGAAGCCACTGCAAAATGACCCTACCTTTTATTCCAGATATCAACAATAAAACATAGTTATAAAAAAAAAAACAAAAACATAGTTATAAACTAAATAGAGGTCAACGCTCAAAAACTGAACCCAAAATACTGGTGATAAACGTCCAGAAAGATGTAGTAGTAAAGAATAACTTACTCTTTTTAACACAAAGCTTCACACCCCCAAAACCTACAAATCTTTATTTCACACCCTAGAACGGGTGTTTCCTTATACTGAGAGTCAAAAGCAACTGAAGATTTCCAAGATTTAAGTTCACTGAATCTGAAAGAGAAATGGCTGCTATTCAGAAATAAAATGTGTTGGAAACCAAAAATCTTGGACAACAGTTTCCACGAGTAATACCTCCAACATATTCAGTCCCTTACTTGCTGTGTGACCTAGGACAAGTTACTCAGTCTTTCTGAATCTCATTTTCCTCTTCAGTAAACCAGGGAAATAATAAACCTAACTGGAGAACTGTTTTGAAGATGAAAAAGGCACAAGGCACATTACAGGCTACCAAGCATGAAATGGTCACTAAATGTTAGCTATTGTTCTTCTCATCCCCGTTAATTTACATACTTCAGATCTTGACTCCAAACAGTGCCCGAAGCACCCAAAGTCTGTGGATGCGATTCAACTTACAGAAGGCTGTTCCAAGAGACTGCTTGGGGAAATGACCAACAAATCAGACCCGTCGTCCGCAGCCGGCAGGACCTGCACCCAGTCCCAGGACCAACGGCAAGGAAGAACCTGAGATTGGATTTTATCCCAGGAAGAAAGCAAAGACTGATCTGGAGAACCGGCCGGAGAAAATTACTTCCTCAGAACTCTCAACGGGAAAGGATCCCCTATATCACTTAACCTGTTTGCCCCAGAAGAGAAGCCCGCAGGAGCCCCCGGGACCCTACTCCTCCCTTCCTTACCCGGCTCTCCATAAGGAATGGTCTCAGCCCAAGCGCTCGGCTCCTCTTCCTGGATGTCCAGGACCCTGTCGATGGACTTCTGGGCCTGGGAAAGCGCCTGCTTGGCGAAGCTGGAGAGCTGGGACGCATTGAACCAACTCATCTCCCCTCCTCAGCCGGAGAGGCGGCGGAAGCTCCAAGCGAGAGGGCCTTACGCCAGGCCGACCGGCCTCAGGCCCGAGGAAGGGTGCAGCGGAACTGCCTCGCCCCCTTCTCACTAGGTGGGCCCTGTCAGCGACTGGCCATGACCCAGACCATCTTTCCCGAGCCGGGGCTGTTACCCTCAGCCCCGCACAGCCATGGCGAAGCGCCACGGTGCGCATGCGCAAGCTTCTTCCACGTACACAACCACCAAATCCGGGAGCCCAGAGGTTCCGTCAATGGACGGAAGAACGAAGGTAAGGAATTTGGACGTCACATCCGGGGGCCAGAGTTGCCCTTAGTTACCGAGAAACGCGGAACGACGGTTCGAGCTGAGAAACCGATCCCCCGGCGGACTGCGAGCAGCAAGCGAAGAGGGAAACACTGGTTACCACCAACGGCGATTCCTCTGGGAGGAATAAGCGAGTTTTCACGTGGGCTCCTCCCCAGAAAATAGTTCACGTACTAAAAGACAGCGCCCTACCAGCAATAACAGCGAACAAAGGGAAGTTTGGGTCTCCCTTACTTTCCCTTGCCTCAAATAATCAGTTGTGTTAATTTGAAGGAACCCTGGTTTAGATTTGCCTGAAAAGACTGGAGAGTGTATAACGGCTTGACCTAGCCCACTGGATGAAAGCAAAAATCCGTCTTCCACAAGTGTTGCCTGCAGATCATGCAGTTATGATTCAAACACTGGTACATGTAACGCGGTGCACAAGGCCCAAGCTCCAGCTCACCGTACTGCCCCAGTCTGAAAAAACACCTCAGGGAAACACTAAAACGGTTTCCCTATTACTACGTATTGTGCATATTACTTAAAATATAACTTTTTCTGCGTGCAACATCTCCAAACATTTGACATCATAATCCAGTCGGAAACTGGTTCCGTCCCCCTAATGTTAAATAAAAAATCCTACTGGTACATAATATCTAGACCTCTAGCTTCTTCTTAAAAATCTTTACTCACATGAGAACAGTCACCTGGACTGGCTGCTCCTTTCAACAAATAATTTACACACACTCCAGTTTGTCACGGACCCCCCCACTCATTTTATTACACCCTGTCATTTGCCTTAACTACCTGTCCCCCACGGACATTTTCAGTATTTTACTCCACTGCAAGGTACTATACCATAAAGAAAATTTTTTCTTAATAAAAAAAAATTCAGGTTAAACCATGCCCTTAAAGAAGTTATGATCATAATAATTTTATCTAACCTTAATAATTTTATCTAACTTTAATAAATTTTATCAATAATTTCACCTAACCTTAATAAAAATTTGCATGTTGAAATTCTTACAATTCAGTAATCTACACAAGTAGTACTAAACAACCGAGGTACTTCCAAGCAGGTCAGCTAAGTAGTTTGAGGAGGTTTAGGGGCAATTAGGGTTGAAATCCCTGTTCCAAGACTTCTAATTGTACAGCTCTGGGTAAGTGACCTAAACCTTCTAAAACTACTCAGCTCTCAAATGATTATATTATCACCTTCTCACAAACCTACTTCAAGAATTATTATATAGCACCTGTACAGAGAAGGTTCTAAATGTTAGTTCCTTCACTTTCAAAGATTTAAGCTGAAGCTATACTTTTTAACTAAATCATATAAATTTATCCTGCATAGTTTTCTAATAAAACTTAAATTATTTTTTAATATGGAACTAGAAAAAATAATAAATGAAAACTTAACTCAGTGACACATAATCACAAAGGTCTTCAACAGAAAGCTGCCACGTAAGTCAAAAAGAATATGAACGGATGCTGCATATTCCCACTTGAAGATACTAGAATCCAATTTTTAGTACTTATAATTAACTATGTTTTAAGGCTAGTCCTTTAGGGGAAGAAAAGAATTTCAAGAGACATTAATTTTTAAAAATATTATTCCATTTTGTTACATTATTTTCTTAGAGCAAGTCAAATTAAGTCAGTAGACTTTCTGTGGAAATCACATAAGTCTTAACTCAAGTGCAATAAAAAGTAGGGTTTGGTAATTCAGCTTAAAAATTATCTGTACATTACTACAGAACTACTTAATAAAAGGTTAAATATTTCAGTGAAAAAGTAGACAATATATGCTTTTATTAATAAATAGTGTGAAAGCATCATTGGTAACTATTTAAACATTAAATTATTTTGAACATCCATGTCTTGGCTTAAATATTGTGCATATTGGCCTCTATGGTATTGCAAATAAACACATGAAAATATTTCCCATTTCCATGCATAGGAATTTAGCCATAATCCCATTTACAAATTATTATGCATAAGGTAATAATCCTTTGCCATAATTAATATTCATTTGGACAGCCACAATTAAATGAATATTAAATCAAGCAACAAATACCCTATGTTCAATATGCTTTAGATGTCAAATGGGTTGTGATATTTAATGGCATTTAAAACTTAATTTTCTTACTTTCTTTAAAGGGATACCTTTTGTATATGTGGGTGCTCAACTGAAAGTTGAGGAATGCGTTCCTTGACCATAACAAAATTCATATATAAGAGGGTGTTTGCCTCTTCTTCTAAAAGAAACAATACATTTGCTCATCTTTTTTTTTCTCCAGGCATCATTTTGCATATTACTAATGTAAATGCTTACAAGCATCAACCCCAAAATCTGTCTTCAAGGGAACATTATAAAGTTAAAAAAAGTGGTTCATTATATGTTAAAAAAAAAGTCAAATTCCAGCAACATTAATGCTAAAAGTGAAATCAATTAAATTTCTTAGCATCCACAAAGTGATATTTCCATGAATTTTCTATTATATGAAGATTTATTTTCCTTAAGAAGTAAAATGAAGTTTGAATAGTACAGTCTGTGGGGTGGTGACATCAGCAACTGCCAGTTCTTGCCCATCAATGAGTCCCAATTCTAAAAATGGAAAAGGTATAATTAATCTGAGGAAAAATCTCAACAGAAGGAAAACAATACACACACATACCCACACACACACAAAGAGATTTATGGTCTTAAACATCCAAATGTAGTACTCTCTATTTAAGGTAATATGTTTGATTTCTTAGAGATTTTTAAATATTCTCTCAACAATTCATTTCTATTATTAATGTTTCTACATTTTAAGTTATTGTGATCATATCATCACTTAAAGGCATTATTAAGTGCAAATCTTCTTCTTGGGGTATGGTAGGAACACATTGGAAGCAATGTAGTTATTTTGGATTATTTGTTTTTCTTATTCCTTTGTTTGGATATGGTTTATTAATTTTCTTGGGATATGGTAGGAATATGTTGGAAGCAAAGTAGTTATTTTAGATTGTCTTAACCCTTTGCTTTGTTTTGTTCAAAATGTTGTAGGGTTTTTTTGTTTAATTTTTTGATAAAGTTTTTTTAAAAAAGTGCAAATCTTCTACTAGAATGAGCATGTATTGCTTTTACCAAAAAAAAAAAAGAAGAAAAGAAAAGAAAAACTATTAGTAAATATAAATACACTTATTTAAAGTACCTTTCAATGTCTTGGAAAGATTTGGCCTTGTTCGCTCTTCAATAGAGGTTACTGACTAGAAAACAAAATAATCTAAATGTAGTGTGCTTTTAATGTAAAACACATCAAAAGGAAATTAAACTTTTAATATAATTTTTGAAAAGAAATAAAAACTGAAAAAATTGATCACCTGTAAGTAAAGTGTTCTGTTTTTCCCCTCTAACGTGGCTGTGATGGCTGGAGATTTCATCTGCCTAAATGTCATCATGAGAAAGAAGTATCACAGATAGTTTTTTGAAAAATAATAATAATTATTATTCTACTTCAAGTTTTAAAATCACAAAAATGACTTTTACAACATGAACATAAATCCAGAACACTTACAGAGATGCACTATTGGTTAGATAATCCAAAACCTCTTGTAGTTTAGCTGATGGAGAAAACTGAATATTTTGAGGGAGCTGGCTACAAGCTGGACAGTTTTCCTACATATATAAAACACATGTCACGATGGCATATGCACCAATTCCAATGAAAGGAAAATCAAATTGTTTTATAATCATACATTTCCTATGAATAATTTCTTTTAGGCTTTAAATAGGCCATTTTTCCTAAATTACTTTGCTACATGGTATTTATTTTCAGGCTACACTACAAAGATACATAGTATAGTTCTGGAAGTTGGGAAATAAAATACTTAGGGTGTGGGCAATTTCATTCAAATTTCTCACCAGTAATTAATATTTAAAAATCAAAGTACATGATCAAAAAAGTTTTCATTACTGTAATATTACTAACCTTTCTCTCTGCTTCAAATGTATACGTGTACAGCCCATCTACGTCATTGAATACCAAGTAATTATTAAGGGGAATATATGCACTGTAATGAAGAAATGTTCATTTTTATATAATGACTCAGCCCGAAACATGGATTTACTTACATATTAAAAATGAAAACCATTACCTTGTGGCTATTTTAAAAACCTCAGTGGCACACACAGCTGAAGAGGGGAGAAAAAAAGGTGCTTTAATTCAATGAAAATTAGATACTTAAAATCAGCAGTTTTAAAAAGTCAGTTATATATCAGAAGAGATAAATTAACTATATTAAATAGAAATCTATGTTCATCCATTCTCCATGGCTATTGATGGAAAAGTAGATTATGCACATATACACACTAAAAAAATACTGCAAAAGTAAATTTTATATCTCTATCCAAGTGATAAGAGTAGTATTACCTATTTTCCTCCCCCTTTGTCTCATTAAAAAATAGCATGTTATACTGATTAAAAAGAAATGGCACTAGAATGTTTAACTAGGTTGAACTTAAACATCTGGAAATGGATAGAGGTGACAGTAGCACACTATTGTGAGAATAATGAAATCTGTAATGAAAATGTTCTAAAATTGATCATGGGGATGTATGCACAACTATGTGATGATACTGTGAGCCAGCAACTGTCTACTTCAAACAGCTTTTATGGTGTGTGAATATATCTCAATAAAACTGCATTAAAAAAGAAAAAGAAATGGCACTAAAATGTCCTCTTACAGCAGAGCACTTTACCTATGACATAAAAGAAGACAAAAATATACAAGGTCTAATAGCTTGGGTCTTTTTGGAGAGCTTCATTATACCTCCTACTTGAGAAATATCAAGTTTCTAGAACACCAGTTTTCTGAGATCAAGTAATTACAGAAATATCAATTTAGTGTCAAAACACTGAATAAAAAACTGAAGGGAAAAAAAACTGAACGAAATTAAGTGGTGGCCTTTTTTCCTCACCTGCAATGACTGCATTTGTGGAAGCTACTGCAGGAATGATTCGTTTTACAACTCCTGTACAAAGAAATTAATTAAAATATGATGCATTTTTTTAAATGATATGTTAAACCAGACAAAATCACTGTTAAGTATCATTAACCTCATCTTGATTTTTTTATTTTTAAGGCAGAAAACAAAACTTAAGTTTAGCCATGATACAATCTTCTTTAACACTGCTATCAATTTGTAGCAGATTCAGAATCTACAAGAAGTTACAGCAGCAGACAAAAGTAAACTCTCTCACTGAGTTTTATAAACAGGTAAAATAATAACACAGTAATAATAGCCAACAATTAGTGTTTGTGTATTCCAGGCATAGTACAAAGATTAAACAAGATATTTTTCACAATATCTTTATGTTTCTTAACACTCTGAATTTAAAGATAAGGAAAATGAGTCTGAGAAAAATTAAATAACTTGCCCATGGTTATATAGACCTGGCTGCCCCAAAGTGCAGACTCTTAGTATATTATACTATACCATACTCAGTAAGATTTGAGTAAAATATGAAAAATAAGAGTTATATAATTAATGCTCACCTAATACTATAAGTCATTCAATTAAAAATTTTAAGACAAAAAAACTACCCCTTATCACCTGTTTTGCTTTACAACCTGACTGTACAAAATGTTAAGAACAGTTCTGTTTCTATCCTACTTTTCTCATATCAATATTCACATATTAGGAATGAGAAGTAAGAGCACTGCCCAAATGATAAAGCCCCCACCACAATCACCAAAGCTGGAATGAGGAGGAAAGGAGGCCTTTCTGTTATAATGTGAGCAAGAAACGGATAGAAATACTGCTTTGGCTACTTCACTTCCAATTTTGCTTTTGTACTCCCCGTCAAGACCCTCAACCATCCAAAAACAGATACGACTACATACTGAAATGAGTTTATAGCTCCTGATCAGGACAAACTGAATTCATTTAATTCAAACAATTACCAGATGTCTACTACATGCCAGACCCTGTTCTAGTGACTGTGCATAGTAGCACTGAAGAAAGTATCTGCTATCATAGACAGAGGGAGATAATATGCAAGTAAATATATAGGAAAATTTCAGATATTGAAGAGTTCTATAAAAAAATAAATAAAGCAAGGTATATATTAGAGTGATGATGATGGGGGCAGAACATTAGACAGGATGGTCAGGGAAGGTCTCCCTTAGGGAGGTGACATTTGAGTTGAAACCTAAACCAAGAGAAAGAGTCAGACATGCAATGCCCTGAGGAAAGAGCTTTCTGTAGAGCAAACAGCAAGAGAGAATGCCCTAGGGCAGGAATGTATGAGAGGGTAAATGTGAAATATTTTTTGCATACAAAAATGAGGGAACCATTAGCACTGAGTAATGATAAACAGGAAAAAAAAAAAAACAGATACAACAGTGAATACCTGTGAAATCACTGCAGGATGATCAGAAGAACTGGTTAAGCTGATATTTGAGGGATAAAGAGCTAGCCTTGAAGAGATCCAAGAAAAGAGCGTTCCAGACATGGGAACTGGTGGGTGTTAAAGTGCTAAGGTGGTAATGAGCTTGGTGTGCTCAAAGAACACAAAGCAGGTCAGTGTGGGGAGTATGCATGAACAGAATTTTCACATGACATTACTAAAACATCAGTAAATATAAGGAAAGAATCACAAAAGTAACAGAAATTCAAAAAAAGAAAGCTCTTCCTGATAAACTTGGTGTTGATCCTGGGAAAAATTCTTTAAAAATTCCTGGAACAGGAAGCTGTGATTACTATTACTGAGCATTATGACTTTCACTAAAACAAGTCATGATGGACGAGCCTCGTTTAGTTATTACCAGTAGCTTGGCAACTAAGAGCAATGTGGAAGACAGAATATTGAAGCTTCAGTACAGCATCTTGAAAAGGTCTTTCAAGACTCCTTGTGGATAAGACAAAGAAATATGAAATATTCAAAAAAGGTCTGATTAATAGTAAGAGATAAACATAAAAGGACCTGTACATAGATATGATTCAGACAGCTGCTCTCACAACGTTCAGTGCTGTTAAAAACTTTAATCAATTATTTGGAAGAAAGATAAAAGTTATATTACCAAATTGATAGGTGAAATGAAGGTGAAAGAAAAGGTAAACTAGCAGACATAAAAGGATATATATATATA
>PVKY010009016.1:0-13633 GCA_004027775.1 Bradypus variegatus
CAATATATCCTGAGCGGAATTGACTTTCTTCTCTTCAAACCCATCTTTGTCACTGCAGCTCAAGACTGCTTCCTTCCTTAGCCATGTCCATTTCCCTAACTTGTAGGAGGAAAGATTACTTGCATGAACAGGGGAGAGGTGGTGCCATTAGGCTTGTGGATCTATTTTTAAGTTCTGTCACTGTTCACAGAAAGAGGGGTGGGGTGGGGCATGTCACATGAGAGTAATGCAGACTTTTTTTCAGGGAACAGCAACGCAAGATCAGAAATGCTATGATGGGTCATGGATGCATATGGCAGGAGATGTTGAGTCTAGCAGGGAGGGGCAGGGGAAAGGATTCCAGCACAGTGCCTGGTTCAATAAATGATTGGTGAATGAAAGAAGGTGATGTCTGAACAGAGCCTTGATGCTACATGGACCCACATCCAGGAGCAGGGTGGGGCTCTGTGTGACAGCAGAGGCCCAGCCCTGTCAATACCCAGCCATGTGAAAGTACAGAAATTGGGGTGTATTAACCAGAAGTAATATTCTAGTTAATTCTGTGCCTTTCACATGTCAACCGATTGTCTCAAAATGGATGCTGGCTAAAGTCCACAGATTGAGGGGAAAATGAGGCTGGAGGCATTACTTTTGGATAGTGTATGGTAGACTAGTAATATCTAGAAAAGCGGAAGGAAGATAGAGATCTACTGAAGTCTGCATTTCCTAACACAGTGCTGACGGTCTGTGGATGACAAGTTACAGAAGTAAAAATGGTTTGGAGACCACAGTCGTAGCTCAGCTGAGAGATAAAACAGTAGTGGCATGAAGTATATGAAGCAGATGATGGGTGGACACAAAAATAAAATTTGGGGTCTATTTTGTTGTTTGTTCCTGCAACAAATAATTAAGAGTAATCTCTTATCTTAAAAGATACAAATGAACACTCTCCCTTCTTCTCCCAGCTTCTTCTCAGTGCCCACACAATTTGCCTTTATAACCACATTTCTCTAAAATGACCCGTCTCCCTTCCCCTCTCTACTGCACATTTCTTTAACTTCTGCCCTTACCAGTCTAGCCAGCATTCCCACCGAACTTCCAGATGCTAAATCCAGCTGGCACTTTCCAGTCCTGATCTTGCTGGATTTCTCCCTTTAGCCCCAGACAGTGCTAAACACTTTTAATCTTTTATTTTGAAATAATTTCAAATTTACAGGACAGTTGTGAAAATAATGCAAACTCCATACAGAGAATTCCAAAATACTCCCATACCTCACTCTACCCCAGATACCAGATTCATCAATTTCAACATTTTCCCACCTTTGCCTTATCTATCTATCTATCTATCTATCTATCTATCTATCTATCTATCTATCTATCTATCTATCCATCCATCCATCTAGTCTAATCTATCAACTTCTGAGAGCAGACTGCTATATTACACTCCTTTAACACATAATACTTCCATTTCCATTTCCTAAGAATAAGAATTTTCACTTATGTAATCACCCTAAGTGCAGTTTTCAAGTTCAAGACATTTAATATTGACATAAAGCTTGCATTCTATATTCCAGTTTTTTTTCTTCTGTTCCAACAATATTCTTTTAAGCTTTTTCTCCTCCATTCCTAGGTCTCATCCAGTGTCATGTATTGCATTTGCCATTATTTCTTTAGTTTCTCTTTCTTTTTTAATCATGGAAACATATGTGCAACGTAAATCTTCCCATTCCAACCTCTCCCAAGCACATCATTCAGTGGGATTAATCACATTCACAATGTTGCAGTACCCTTGCCATCATCCATTGCTAGAATTTTCCTTTCACTCCAAACAGAAACCCTACACTCATTCTGCATTAACTCCCCATTACCCCTGCTCCCCAATGCTGGTAACCTGTACTCTACTTTCTGTCTGAGTGTAGTGGTTTGAAGCTGTATGTATCCCAGAAAAAAACATGTTCTTAAATTTAATCCATTCCTGCATATATGCCCATTGTAAATAGGGTCCTTTGATGAGGCTACTTCAGTTAAGGAGTGGCCCAGGATTGGTCTTAATCCTATTACTGCAGACCTTTATAACAGAATGAAATGCAGACAGAAAGAAAGAAAGCCACAGAACCAAGAAGCTGAAAACAAGGAAACCCAGAGGAGAAGAGAGAGACCGGTCGACTCCATCATGTGCCTTGCCATATGGCAGAAGAGCCAAGGATCACCCACAGCCAGTCTTCAGGAAGAAAGCATCACTTTAGTGACACCTTGATTTGGAAATTCTCCCAGCCTCAAAGCCATGAGTAAATAAATCCCCACTGTTTAACCCGATCCATTTCATTGCATTTGCTTTGAGCAGCCTCGGAAACTAAAACAATGAATTTTTGCATTTTCTCTGATTTTTTCTTTGTAATTACCATAGTTTAAATTTAACATCCTAAATCTATAACAATCTTGTTTGGTTTGATACCAACTTAACTTCAATAGCATACAAAAATTATGTTCCTATACTCCTCTGTCCTGCTACCTTTATGAAGTTGTCCCAAATTACATATTAATACATATTAATAAATTTGAAATTATTTCAAAATAAAAGGTTATTGATTAATTATTACATTTTGTGCATTTGCCTCTTAGATCCTGTAGGAAGTAAAAAGCAGAGTTAAAAATAAAAAATACAATAGTACTGGCATTTATATTTACCCATACCATTACCCTCACGGGAGATCCTTATTTCTTCATGTGACTTCAGTCGATTGTCTAGTGTCCTTCCCTTTCAACCTGCAAAACTCCCTTTTGCATTTCTTGAAGGGCCTGTCTAGTGGTGACAAAGTCTCACTGCTTTCATTTACCTGGGAATGTCTTAATCCCTCCCTCATTTTTAAAACAGTTTTGCCAGATACAGAAATTTTGGTTGACAATTTTTCGCTTTAAGCACTTTAAATGTCTTCCCACTGCCTTCTTGCTTCCATGGTTTCCAATGAGAAATTGGCACTTAATCTCACTGAAGCTCTCTTGTAGTTGACATGTTGCTTCTCTCTTGCAGCGTTCAGAATTCTCTACCTTTGGTATTTGCCAGTTTAATTATAACATGGGCTCAGAATGGGCCTATTTGGGTTTATCCTGTTTAAGGTTTCATTGAGCATCTTGCATGTGTATTTTCATGTCTTTTGCTAAACTTGAGAAGTTTACAGCCATTACTTCTTTTAACATTCTCTCTGTCCCTTTCTTTCTTTCTGTTCCTTCTGGAACTTCCACAATGTGTATATTGGTTTGCCTGATGGTGTCCCACAGGTTCCTCAGGCTCTGTTCACTTCTCTTCATTCTTTCTTCCTTCTGGTCCTCAGGCTGGATGATTTCAATGATCTTATCCTCAAGTTCCCTGATTCTTCTGTCATCTCCAAACTGCTGGTGTTTAATTTGTTACTGTGGCCTTCAGTTTGGCTTTGCTCCTTTTCATAATTTCCATCTCTCCATTGAAATTCTCCTTGAGTTCATCCATAGTTTTCCTAATTTCTCTTAGTTCTTTAAACATGTTTTCCTTTGGCTCTTTTAAGTATATTTAGGGCCATTTTTAAAAAGTCTTTGTCTGGGATGTCCCAGGTCTGATCTTCCTCATTGATGTTTCTAATGCGTTAATCTTCTCCTGTGCCAGACCATCACTTCCTGTTTCTTTGTATGGTTTGTAATCTTTTGTTTAAACCTGGACATTTTGATATTTTAATGTATTATCACTGGACTTTAGATTTTGGAGCTTCTGTTCCTTAAAGTGCTGAACACTCTTCCCAGCTCTTTCTCCATCTCTTCTTATTCCAACTTCTTACCTGTTACATACCTGTGTTCTCAGGTTTTTACTTCCATGGTCTTTTTTCCCTTGTCTATTTCAGCTCCTTCAGCCTCTAACTGTGCACTAATGACTCCCAGATCTCTACCTCCACTCAGCCATCTCTCTTGACTCCACACTTGTTTACCCAACTGCCTCCTAGACATCCTCATTTATTTGTCCCAGGGGTGGCTCAAACTCCACAGGCACCAGACAGAAATCATCTGGCTGTGTGACCTTGGGCACCATAGCTAACTGAATTGGGCCTCAGTTCCTCAACCATAAAGCCGGGGCATTATTAATAGCCATTTCATACAGAAGCCTATTATGGAGATTTACTGAAATAACACAGCAAATGTTCCTATATATGTTCCTATATATGTTCCTATAGACCCTGGCATATGGTAAGAGATTTACAAGTTGTTTACCATTCCTGAAGATGTGACCTTGTCTTTCTTCCATTGCCACCACTTTAACCTCTCATTATCCCTTGAGACTAGGGCCAGTTGTTCCCTGACCCAGTCTTGCTCCTCTTCAGTCCCTACACTGCTCAGAACGTTCTTCTGACAGAGCATGTTTCATGACACTACCCTCTTCTTAAAATCTTTCTATGGCTCCCCACTGCCTTGGGGACAAAAGCCAAACTCGGTGGAAGGGCAGAGAAGGCTCTTCAGGAGCTCAGTCCTGGCCTCAGTCACAGTCCACTTAACTCCCTAAAGCTCCAGCTGGTCCTTTGTCAGCCAGGGGTGATGCCACACCTCAGCTCAGTCCCATAGGATTGTCCTCTTCTACGGCTACTTCTCCTTGCAGATGTATCTCGAGTAACTCTTCCTCTGGGAAGTCTTCCCGGACTTTCAGGAATTTTTCTTCTTTGTTCTCCAAGGCCTCAGTTCTAACCAACACTTCTGCTTTGGTAATTGCTTACTTGCCTGTCCTCCCCTCTAAGCAGAGTGGTGGGCAGATGGAGAAATTATCTATTTCCATATCCCCAGCATCTGGCACAGTGTCTGACAAAAGTTAAGTACTAAAGGAAAGCGAAACAGGGCAAAGCGTTTCCGCCAAAAAGGAAAACTTTATCTGGGGAATCAACATCAAGGTTTAGCCAATCCCCTCCACCAGTGGTGCAAGGCGGCGCAGGGCTTCCTCTAGGCTTCATGTCCTTCTTGGTGTTTCACCTCGGCCGAATGAACCCACACAATTAGAACAGACACAGGGCTGCATCTGCAGCGGGTTCCCCCCACCCCCAGCAGAGTTCCCAGGAGCCTGTAAAGGCACAGCCAGGGCACTGAGATTAAATCCTGCGTCCTTTGTCCGATGTCGCGGGGAGCAGCTCGGTGTCCGCGGACTGGACGGGTGCAGGTACTGCCTGGGCAGAACGGCATATAAAAGCGCACCCGGGAGGCGCCGCGTCGGACAGGGGCGCGCAATCTGGATGGGACCAGCTTGCCAGCCCCGGGCTCCCGCGCTCCCCAGCGCTCTTCCGCGCCTCTCCGAGCCAAGCCTACCCCGAAGCCGGCGGGAAAACGCCGGGCGTCCGGCTGTCACGTGCTAGCAGCCGGGCGCGCGGCGCGGCGGGGCGGGGCCAGCGCAGGCGAGGCGGGGTGGGGCGGGGCGGGAGCCGGGCACAGGAAGCGCTGGGAGGCCCGAGCTGTCCCAGGGTGCCCCGCGCGGCGTGGACTCAGGCCGCTGCCGCCATCCCGCTGCCGAGGGAGAGAGAGGCCCTCCCGCTCGCCGGTCAGGCCAGTGTGAGCCAGTGCGTGAGGGCGCGAGGGCCGAGTCAGCGAGACGCAGAGCGCAGCCGCCACCACCAAACGGACATGTTGGAGACCAGCGCCGCCGCCTCTTTTTCTTCACCCTCCGTACGGGACTGAGAAGGGGCCCCCCACTCCTCCGCCTCTGCCTCAGCCGCCCGCCCCGCCGCCTGGGCCGCAGCCTCTTCCTGCCCTGGCCCCAGGCTCCGCCGCTCGCCGCCTGTCCCCCACCCCCACCCCGTTTCCCAGGCCCAGCCGGTTCTCCGGTCCCGCTCCGCCGCGGCGCGAGGTCTATGTGACCGGCGGGCCCGGAGCAGCCGCCGCCGCAGCGCGAACATGGACGCCGTCAACGCCTTCAACCAGGAGGTGAGGGGTGCTCGGGGCAGGGGGTGCCGGGCCTGCCGCGGGGGCCGGGGCGCTGTTTCTCCCGCCGCGGGAGGGTTTCAAGCATTGGTCGGGGTGGGGATGCTTCCTGCCCGGGTTCCGGGCCGGCGGGGCCTGCTCGGAGCGGCCTGGGGCCCAGGAGAGGTCGCGGCGGCCCCGGGAACTGACCCCACACCCCTCCCCCACTTGCCCGCCCCGGGGCGGCGACCTCGGGCGGCCCCCTCACCCCCCGCCAGCTTCCCCCAGTCCGCTTCGCGCCGGTTCCTCTAACTTCACCCCTTGAAGTGTCCAGAGGCTCTCGCTCTCTACTCCCGCCCCGTTATTGGCTTCGCAGTGCCGGGAGCCAGCAAGGGGCTAAGAAAGCGGCGCAGGCGGGCGAGTGGGGTTGGGGGCAGGGAAGCGGGAGCATCTGTCGGTCGTGCCGGGGCTGGCGGAGCGGCGGCTTCGGTTCTCCTGTTGCTCCCGCTGCCGCGCGTTGGCGGCTGGACTCTGATCCCGGGGTCGGGGAGGAGTTGGAGAGGGTGTTCACCCCTCTCCTCCAGGACTCGAACACTTGGGAAATGGGGTTAATAAAGCGACGGGGGCTGGCTACTTACTTCGAGTAGTGAACATAACTCTCTTACAGGCTCCATGGCCCCAACGTGACAGTTCAGAAGTTGAGTGAGAAAAGAGTATTTGCTCCGCCTTAGTCCGCTAGAAATCCGGCGTTGGCCTCCAGTCCCCCCACCCCACCCCCCTTCCGAAGTTGTTAATCCTCCGCTCCCTTCTAGGGAACATTTACATGTGAAAACCTCCCCAAACCGGGAACAAAGCTGTCTGCCGCCTTAAAGCTCTGGTTCTATCACAAATCATTCCAGGTGCTGCTCTTGGAGAGTAGCGCCCAATCGATTGGGGTTGGGAGAACGACTTGACCATTCATGATTTAAAATGCAGTTACAGAATGGAAACTACTGTTTTGTGTTGAGTTGAATTTTCTTCCACTAAAGATAAACCAACTATGAGAAAACCAGCTGTAGTACTTCGAGATGTCTTGATAACGGCGTTGAAAAAGCTTGCTGCATCTCACACTAAAATTTTTATAGTTTTGTTTATATGAGAATTATGGTGCAGTAATTTTCCTTTCAATTTGTCGTACCATAATGAGACCCTCCAGTTATGCCGCAGTTAAGACCGTTTATTACCTTAAATTACTTCAGAAATGATTTGTTTTCAGTTAATGGGTAGGTAAACTATCTTAGCAGTACTTGCAACTGGTATTGAACAGTGTCTTGCCAAGTTCGCTAGTGATCATTTTCAAAGTAACAAAATATTTCCTAATTTTTGATGGTCAGAGAGTTTGTGATAATACTCCCAAGTATTTCAGGTTTGAAAGTTTGCTTTGTTTACTGGAGGTATAATTCACTGGAATGTTGGCTTGGTGAGGGCAGGGCCTTTCTATTCTCTTAACCTCACCCAACAGGTGCTCAGCAAATACTTGTTAAATGAATGAATATTAAATAGGAATGCAGATAAATTTTTTACAGACTTGAAGTTCATTTCCCTCCCCCCAAAAAATCGAACTCTAGAATATTTTAATGGCAATTCTTAATGAACAAGGAAGAGGATTTTTAGTGTACTCGATCAAAAGTATGTAATTCTGATTTAGGTATTATGGAAGTGGGCATTAAGCAAATTATTAAGCAAAGTTTCTTTTGTTAATCCTGAAAATGTGCAATCCATCAACTGTTTTTACTTTGAAAACACAAAATTAGGAATGGTATTGACTTCTTAAAAAGAGAAGTGATATTTTAACCTTTTAAAATGGGCAAAATGAAATTTTTCTTATCGTTGCTCGTTTTCCTCAAATAATTTTAATTTCTATTCCTAGTCTTTATTTGATGAACTTAAAATTGCGTTATGTTAGGTTTATGTTCTGAATTCTAATTATCTTCAGTTAAATTTAAAATTTTATTCTGGAGAATTCAGCCTGACTTTAAAATCTGTCTTTTTGTGTCTTTTGATTTGTAGTGCTTCTGAACTATTTCTTCCCATTCGTGAAATCTTACTGATTAGTTCTCTCTAGCCTGGAATTGTCTCAGTGTAATCTTCATTTAACAAATATTTGCATGCCTGCTCAGGTGCAAGGCTGTCTCTGGAATATTGCGGCACTGTGAGTGGTCTCTGTTCCAAAGAGACCAATCTAATAGGGAACATAAGGCTTAAGCAAATAGCTTCAGTATATGACAGAAAGCTTTAAAGTACTGTGAGTTAGCCATGGACAATCATTGAAGACTTGGGAAAAGAAAAAGGTATCAATTTTAGGATTTAAGAAGGCATAAGCAGCAGTGATCAAAGGACAAATGGCTGAGAAATAAGTGAGTAGTGGTTTGACCGGGGAGGCTACTGAAAACAAGGAGGTTATAAAGTATGGTTTGGGGCCTGACATTTACAAGTTTCATGGCTGTCTAATGTGTTGTGCTTAAACGGTGAAGATTTTGAGTAGCTGGATGATATAATCAAGTTAATTCTGCTTGATTGTAGTGGTATGTAGGATCTATTGTAGAAGGCAGAGATTTGGGGAAGGTTGGCCAGGTTGGACTGGGGTAAGAAAAGTAAGTAGAACTTGAACTGGGCAAGCCATAATGGGAAAGTAGAGGAGGAGAAGAGGATGTAGGCCAGAGGAATCCATGGACTTGGCCCAGTTTTAAGTTCCACTTACCCCTACATTCTGTGTGCTAGGAGAGCGGTGGTGCCATAAACACAAGACAAGCAGTCATAAAAAGGTGACTTAGTGGAGAGGAAAATGTGTTTGGTTTTTTTTTTAACAGATTGAATTTGAGTTATATGTAGAACGATCATGTGGAAGTTTTGGGCAAGGGATTGGGCATGTAGAACTCAAACTTGGAAGCAACCAGTAGATTGAGGGAACATCTGGGACGCATCCTCAGATGTGCCCTGGAGAAAAGTGAGAGGGGAAGAGAAAAGGGCTTAACATTTTAATAAGCATCTGTGGCATGTTACGCATTTTATATATACATATCTAATTTAATATTCTCATACTTCTGCCTAGACATCCATTAATAGATGAAGAAACTGGTTCTTAAAGAAGTTAGATAATATTACCCAGGGGTCCGGTTTGCTAATATTAGAGCTGGGGTTTGAATGTTGCCTCTCCAACTTAATTGCTGCCTGATATTTGCCTAAAGACTTAAGAAAAAGATCTTTGAAATTCTTGGGGGTGATAGGAAGTGAAGTTTAGGGGTTAATAGTAATGGGAGATGAGTAAATATGTGGTACTATGCAAAGTAGTCTTTTGAGAGGTTTGGTAGTGAGGAATTAAAGTGAAAAGTTACCTCAAGGATAAAGGGAAGGAAGAGGGGTTTATGTGTTTATCTTGTACATGTGAAGGTCTCAGAGTTAGTAAGTGGTATTTAAACCCTGCCCTCTATTAGATGAGGGTGGACACTTGGGCTTGTTGGGAGAGGAGGAAGTAGAAAACTATAGTTAAAAGCTGCAAGATGGGTTAGTTAACTTGGAGCAAAATTGTGGATAAGTGGAAAGGGACAGATTGGAAGCACAGTTAAAAGAAAAGAGATCACTATCTCAAATACTGAAGGGAAGGGAGATAAGAAAGATGAGTTATTAAAGTCACCTACCTGAGTATTTGGAGGACTTTTATGTCGACACTGTATAAAAGTGTTGTGAAAAATGAAAAGATGAGTGAAAAGGAATCAGTTATCAATTATGGCCAGTACTTAATTGTATTCCTTAATGTGAAGAGTTTGGTACTTAGTAAAAGTTTCTTGAATGAGTAGAAGTTACAGATTGGACCTTTTAACCCATTGGTTGCATTTTTAGCCTTTAATCTTCTCAATCCAAAGTATTTCTTGCCACCACCACCACCCCCACTATTTTTACAGCAGCTACTATTTTAAGGCATCTTATTAAAGTACAAAAAATATATAACATCTATATACTTGCCATAAGAATTGACATTTGTTATTTTTTTTGCGTGTATTCATTTTAAAAATAAAATACAAATAAAGTCATCCATCCTCAGTTCCATTCCCCTGCCTAGTCAGGGCAATCAGATCATGAATTTGATATCAGGCTCTCTGGATCATAAACGGTATATAATAGCCTGTGTTTTGATATACATGAGTGATATATTATACATATTCTGCAATGTACTTTTTTTTAAAGTTCAAACATCAAGATTTAATTCATTTTTATAACTGCTTTGTAGTATGCCATCATTTGAATAAACCATATTTTATTTATCTATTTCTCAAATTAACATTTTTTTTCTCATTTTTCATTGACAGACATTGCAGTGAACTTTCTTGTTGCACATGTGTGAGACATGTCTTGTGCATGTGTGTTCTCAAACTTTTTGGTCTAAATCCTCTTTACATTGTTAAAATAATATGAGGCCTACTAAGTAGTTGTATCTATGGGTTATATCTATTGATATTTACCATAATAAAAATTAAAGCTGATAAATTTAAATATTAATTCCTTAAAAAGAACAATGAACCCATTATATGTTAATACAAACAACATTTTTAATGAAAATAATTTTTATGACAAAAATAATGAGAGGAGTGGTGGTGTTTTACATTTCTGCAAATCTCTTAAACTTTTGATTACTAAAGCTGGATCCTCATATCTACTTCTTCATTCAGTCTTTTGTGATAGCATGTCAGGTAACTTCTGGAAACCACTGCTGTATGCTTGTAAGAAAATGTGAATAAAAATGGAAAAAAATTATTCTTATTAAAAAGAAAATGGTTTTGACCTCACAGACCACTGATTAGGGACTTAAGAACCCCCCAGGAGGGGGTCCTCATACCACTTTTTGAGAACAGCAGTAGTGCATGGGAAGCTGAAATGATGTACATGTGATGCTGCTTTGATGCACAGGAAGAAAATATTAGTGCTTTTATATTCTTCTATCTTTAAAATTAGAACTTATGCTTTAGGAATACTTAATGTATGAATTAACACTGGTACGCTTATCCTCTCAGGCTGGGCTGTCAATCTTGAACCACTATGTTGTCCTGAAAGAAGAGTCAAGTGTCACATCTCAGTGTGGTGTCACATCGCAGTGTGGAGCTTGCTGCCCCTACATATTCCCACTGGAAATCATTCTATAAGACTGTTGTACATTTTGCTTGTTGATAACTAGGCGTGATTGTTTTCTAGAGTCTAAATCATTTGATGAGGTTACCTTGCTAAGTATTTTTTTAACTCGCACTGTTCCTCTTTTTTGTTGTTAGCTTTTGATCCTTCCCTTCTTCACTGAGAGCTCTATCTAAAGAAGTGGACAAAGAATTGAAAAAGTTCTTACTGTGTGGAAGACATGTAGAGCACCAGATCAACAATTGAAGTAAACAGGGAGGAATCTCTTGCCTCAGTTTACCATGCTGTGCTATTATTTCAGGAGTTCAGGACACTAAAAAAAGTTGGTTATAGTTTACTACTTCTGCTCTCTTTCTTAACTTTCAGGGAGTTATTAATCTGACAATAGTAAGGGTCTGGCTTTGTGGTGACTGGGCTAAAGCTCCAGCTTTTAGAGCAGCATTTATCACTGTTAGTTTTGTTGAAAAGATCCTCCTCCCTAATCCATCATTTTGTGTAGTGTTCTGTTTCAGAAAAAATTACATGGACACACGATTCCAAATTGATTCTGAGAAAAATTCGAATAATGGAAAAGTTAGTTTATAAATCTTGTAAAACAGAATTCAGCATAAAATGTACCTAATAGAAAGTTGACAAAATGGTAGTTGCTTTTGTTTTACTGGATATAAATTGTAGGTTATTTTCCTCTGCCATGGAGCACAAGTCAATATAATTTACTTTTACATTTCAGCTAACTTTTCTGTAGATGTAGAGATTTCTGTGATTATCTACACATATTAAAATTTCATACCTTGACAGCATGGCAGGAAGAAAATTTGTTATGTAAATGATGAGCCTTTAGAATTATTCATAACAATTTATTGAGATAAGTTGAACTTTTTTTTTTTAAGTTCACAACAGCAGCATTCAACTTTAATAATAAGCTGAAATGAAGCTATACAATGATATCATATATCTAAAACAAGCAGCTTACCTATTAACAGTTAACAATTTGGTAACATTGGTTGGTTAATTATTGTTTATTTTGTTCCTGTTGAACCATAGGAAAGGTAAAGAGATAGTAATAGTTAAATTTGCATTAGGATTAGACCTTACCAAGATCTTTTGAGGACTTAGACTAGGTGAGACATGCGTGAATTTTGTGTTAATATTACGAAGTGTAATTAACGGTGTGCTGTCATAACTTTTTTTTGATAACTAGATACCACAAGCAGTTTTATAATTATACCCTGATTGCCCTCTTATTGTTCAATATTTGCATGGTATATAGATTACATTTCATTGCTTTACAGTTAGAGCTCTATTGGTGCTTGTGAAGACTTAGGTACCTTGATATTCCAGTGAAATATTGTACAGGTTACTAGTGTATTCAGCAAGAAAACAAACGTAACTCAGGAGTGGCATTAAAATTCAAACGCTAGGGTTTTGACTGGGGGCCTCCAGTGAAAAGTGGAGAGCCGCCCAAGTTTTAATTTATGTTTGGATAATTGGTGGGTTTTGATGTAAATCAATGTGGTCAGTAATCCCAATTGCAACAGACAATAGAGGGCAGTGTTGTACCTAGCATATTTGATGTCCAGAGCAGATCTCTCCCACCTCTCTTTTTAGTACATCCCTCTTCTACAACAAAATTATTTTCAGAAATAATTATTAAGTGAAATGAATAATAAAAACAGCCAGATAAGAAACTGTGAACTTCCTTCGTTTGTATGTATAAAATCATGCCAGTTACCAAAATAATAAAATACATTACATTGGGAAAAAGTAATGTATTTTTACTTTTTCAATTGCATTTAATATATATTTTTTTGAAACAGGAAAAACTAACCTGCACGCTGGTCTTTCACAATAATGAAGGATAATCCACTTTCTTTTTAGGCCTTAACTGTTCCAGATTTGTCAATTACTCTCAAAATTGATCTTCTCATATTCATGTTCTGTAGACAGGTAAAAACGGATTTATCCATCTGTCTTTATCCATAATGTATTGAAGAACACTTCTGTTAGTTTTAATTACAAAAAAAGTTTTACATAAAGCAATAAATATACAGGAAAGTCTTCAACATAAGGGTTTAAGAAATTTGTAGAGATTTACCAAAAATCTCATATCATAAATTCTAGAAATTACAATGCTTCTTTCCATGTCTTTTTTCAGCATGATTCTAGTGACTTTAAAAATGTCTCCTCAGTCAAAAAAAAATTTTTTTAATGTTTTCACCAGAAAATCCAGTATAAATTTTCCCTATATTTGGTAAAACACTTTTGAGGTCCTATGTACATGTCCATTTCTTTTTTGTTACCTAATAATGGCCTTCTCTGTAAGTTTTGTTCTTGGATCTTCAGTTTTCAAGATTGTGTTTTACTGTAACTTTGCTCAAAGCCAATTCTGGCTGTTCACAGATGTGTCTATGTCTGATTAACCTCACCTAGATCTTCATACGAGAACAAAAAAGATAATCTGAGAAAAGAATTGCACACAGCCATCATGTTGTAAATGTATTGTTTAATATGAGAATTTATATAGGTACCACAGGATCGGAGACATGTACTAATGAGAGCTCAGCCAATTTTGAACCTCTTTGAACTTACT
>PVKY010009018.1:0-13621 GCA_004027775.1 Bradypus variegatus
CAGGCAGGGATCATTGACAGGTGCTAGAAGCACTTGGTGACAGGTTGTTGGGGAAGAGGAAGACACGGACATGGTGTCTCAAAGCATCATCCCCCAGATGACTTAATCACAAAGGGAAAAAGTATTGTACAATGGAGAGAAACAGCGGCACCACCATTGGGGACTGAATCACGTCCCCACAAAAGGCACAGCAGGACCTAAACCCTGGCCAGGTGGGTGTGAAGCCAATTGTAAATAGGAACTTTGGAGATGTTCTTGGCCAAGGTGTGCCCAAACCTAAGAGCGGGCCACAAACCAGTTTGGCTGCAATCCTTATAAGCAAAGAAAGCCATGAGAAGAACCTGGGAGTCAATGGAACCCGGAAGAGAAAGGAGAAGTCACCCACCATGTGCCTTACATGTGACAAAGAAGCCAAGGACCCAGGATTGCCATCAGCCAGCCCCAGAATGCCATGGTCTTCGGGAAAAAAGCATCGCTTTTTGAAAGTCTCGCCTCAAAAACGAAAGCCATTCAATCAATTCCAGTTGTTGCATGGATTATTACATTATACCCTGACTCTTCCTCCCCACTGGCCTAGTCAACCAAGCCCTTCACTATTTGTTCATGGCAAGTAAATAAACTTGGCTTCCTTTATGTTAAGCTCTTTTGGACTTTGCTTTCTTCTTTGATCCCAGGATTAGCCAGCAAGCTCAGGTCCCTGCTGTGGCTCTGGGTTTCCCGTCCTCAGTGCAAATCACCCCACCGATACCCATCCTGTATTATAGGTGGCCTAGGAAATGAGGCTCAGTGACATTTGCCTACCTCCAAGGATTGTTACAAACTTCACTGGAATTATATTTCTAAAATCTCTGTAGAGTTGTTGAAAGACAGTAGATGTGTCAGTAGTGAATCGTGTGGTGATGTCGCTATTCCACTTTTAAAACCTTAATAAGATATTCTTCCCTGTTCTTGGATACTTGCTGCTTCACATAAAATATCTTTCTGTTGTCCATATGCACATTCAGATGAACTTTTTAAAATAAAGACATTTTCAAAGTTTAGAAAAAAATCCTGTTGTTTAAACCAAGTCATTGCATGGGAATTATTTTAGCAGCGGGGAAACTAAAACACCACCTTAATCAAGTGGAACTTGGTAAAGCTTAGCATCAGCCTGGCATTGTGGGCCTTTGGATGCGATGCTATGTGGAGTATAAAGCATTTGGTAGGTGGGATTCTTGACAATGCTTAACGTGAATCTAATCATAGGAAAAGAACCATATATATATGTCTATATGGGGGGGGGGGAGAGACCAGGAGAAAAGAGTCCCCAGTCTTCTGGAAAATACAGCTAGGGGGCCAGCCTCCTGAGTTTGAATCCCTCCTCGGCCCCTTACCAGCTCTCACCAGAGGCAAGGAATCCTCCTGTGCTTCAGTTTCCCCCTCTATAGAATGGGGATAATGTGAATCCCTGCCTCATAGCGTTGCTGTGAGGATTACCTGAGTCAAGGGGCCTAGAGAAGTTGGACTAGCCCCAGCAAGCCCAAGCCTATGTGAGTGAGGAAGCCCTTTATCATCAGTGATGGAGCAGGAGAACACCGAGCCCCTACAAGTCTGATGCAGCTTGCTAAAGCGCCTTCCCTCCAGCTGAGCTTACAGTCTGGGTTAGGAGGTGACCTTGCTGGGCCTGCTGGGCCTCCCCAGTTAGGAGGGAGGCAGAGCTGGAGGGGAAAGTGGAGGAGGAAGGATGAAATCTGAGTGAAGCTGAGGGAAGGGAAATCTCGAGGCTTGGTCTGGGAGCCAGTCCGGGCCTAGAGGGGTGACATAAGGGGTTGTGAGATTGTAAGGAGGGGTCAGAAGGAGAGGGGGCAGGGAGTGAGGTCTGCTGCTAGAAGTCCAGAGGTGGTGGAAGAGGGGATGGAGCCGCGCTGAGGCAGGGCGGGAGATGGTTTCCAGCTAAGGATCCCGGGGCAAGGCAGGGGCGTGGTCCAGGCATGTCCGAGGGTCTCCGGGTTGGGCTGGGGCCTTTGGGGTAGGGAGGGAAGGTCCGAGGCGGAGCGGGGTCAAGAGAGGAAGGCTGTGAGATGCGGAAGGCGGGGATTGCAGAGGGTGGAGTTGGGGAGAGGGGTCAGCCAGGGGTAGCCGGTGGGGTTGGGGAGAGAGCCGGGACTAGGGCGTGGAGAAAGCAGGCGAAGCGCATACGGGAGCAGGATGAGGGTGGGCTCGAGGGTCCCAGGAGAGGCGTGGCGGGGCCGGCCCCGGGCTCACCCGGTGGGTCTGCGCCGCCTCGTCCAGGGGCACCACCCGATGGTCGCGGTGCGCCCGGGCGCAGTCGCACACCACGCAGATGGGGCTCCCGTCGTCCTCGCAGAAGAGCTTCAGCGGCTCCAAGTGCTCGGTGCACAGGTCGCAGGGGCCGCGCGGTCCCCCGCGGTCCGAGGTCGGCCGCAGGCTCCCGAGCACCGTGGCCACCCTCCCGAGCGGCCGATTGGGCCGCAGGCTCCGGGGCGCGCAGGGCTCGCGGCACTCCGGGCAGGGGAAGGGCGCGTCGCCGGCGCCCCGGCTGCGGTCGACGCAGGCGCGGCAGAAGTTGTGGCCGCAGCCGAGGGACATGGGCTCCAAGAAGAGCTCCAGGCAGATGGGGCAGGTAGCCTCATCCTGCAGGTCCTTGGCCAGGCTCCGCGAGGCCATGGCGCTGCCGCTTCCGGGTTCGCCTTTCGCTTTCGGGTTCCCGGAGGCGGGAGGGGCCCGAGCCAACCCCGCCCGGTCCGCGCCCTCGGGGCGGGGTGACAGTGGGGGAGCGCCGGAGCCTGGCTGGGAAACCTCCGGGCGCAAAGCCCGGCTTGAACCTCAAGTGGCTGGAAAAGTCCAGAAGAGACCCATCTCTAAAGGCAAAGTGGGGTGATTGTCCTTCAGGGCTGGGACCCGGGAGGGGCTTCTCGTGGGTACCAGGTACCTTACTGGATGACCGTGGTGCTCCTTTCACAACTCGCCAAGTTGCCTGAAAACCCCTGAAGTGTACACTTGAAAGGGATGAATTTGATAGTGTAAATTATACCCCAATAAAACTCAATTTAAAAATTCCCACTTCATCGCAGGCAATTTAACCTGCACCTGTTATTGGCATTGCTCGTCTTGACCTCAGAGTTGCTGTCAGAATTACTTAAACGTCGAGGACCCCAACCACTGATAAGTTCCATTGATGTTTCAAACCACTTTTGTAAATGTGTTGATGGTGGAATGTGGGACGGCAGGGAGCAGTGCAGAACAGGGAGGGAAAACAGAAGATTAATGGTAACTCTGCTTTGGAAGCCTGGCTGGCTTTTTTTTTTACATTACCATGGTGCTTAGTGTTACTAGTAACCCCCACCTCCACCACCACACACACACCATGGGTTCTGTATTATGCCACCCTCTTTATCTTTGCCAGAATGTTCTTGTTTTTCCCCGTTGGACTGGATTCCGAGCATTTTAAGAACTTGGTAGGCTCCGAGCACTTACTTCTGGAAGCCCCTGCAATTCAGTGACATCTGTCTGACTCCTAGAATGGTGCGTGGGGGCAATGCAAAACGTACGATTCAATGTCGTGCGTCTTGCTGACCGTGCCCTGGGATGGCCCTGCTCTTCTCACTTCCCTTCCATGCTTTATTTTCTCTCCAGACTATTCATCAACAGCTAGGGGAGGACTTACCTGGTTTATTTCATTACCTGTTGCCCAGGAGTTCCTGGGTACACTGAAGTCTCTCCGACTCCTACAATGGTGCGTGGGATAACGCAAAACGTATGATTCAGTGTTGTGCATCTCAAGAACAAAGCCACTGCAGATGTTTCTCTGAACTGTTGTTCAGCTGTGCTCTGAGACTGCAGCCAGAGCCATCCCAGGTATGGTGAAGAGGGGCACGGAGCTGCTGTGTGTACCCTTGCACTGTCTGACCCACGAGGCTGTCCCACTGCTCATACCTCCAGAGCCCCACATCCAAGTCCCAGACGGGTTTTCCTGCTCAGGGTGTGAGCAAAGCATAGCATCTTCAGTAGGAAGCAAAGCAAGCAGCAGTCTCTTGGGAAAAGAAAATGGCAATATTTACCTACTGTCCTAAAAATGCTCAGACCCCTTGAGCTTGATGGGGAATAGACTCCACCCTGTGTAATGACTCAAAGGCTCTGTGGAGGGAACCCTGCCCCCCACAAAGACTCATTCCAGTCCTTAAACTCGGTCCTGTGTGTGCAAACTCATCTGTAAATGGGATCTTTGACAATTTTATGAATTACAACAAGGTCAAATGGAATCAGGGTGGGCCTCGATCCGGTAGGATGGAAGGCCTTATAAGCAGAGGAAATTGGGACCCAGTAGGAGCAGGCAGGAGACAGCCGCTGGAGGCAGATACTGAATTATGCATCACCAGCAGGCCACCACCAATGGCTCCAGATTTCAGAGACAGCATGAGCCCACCGAAGCTTTCATGTCGGACTTCTGGTCTCCAAAACCTTGACTCGATAAATTCGTGTTGTTTAAGCAAAGCAGCCTGTGGTCCTTGTCACAGCAGCCTAGCAAACAGGATTCCACAACCTGGGAAATGTTTACTGCTTATTGGAGGGAAAGAAATCCTGTGTTAATGTGTGTAAAACACACATGATAAGCAAAGACAACAGAGACAAGCTAGGGATCCTGGGGTTTCTGTATTGGACCCAGCTGCACGTTTCTTGCCCTTGATTTTGTCCGGGATCTTGCCTTTCTAATCTCCTTGATGCCAGAATAAACACTGGACAGTAGGATTACAGGCAAATGGTTAAAATTTATTTATTTAAAGTTAGAACACTGTTCTTACAATAAATAAAATACAGGGGGGTTAAAAGAGAGGCTAAGAGATAACCTTTCTCAAGGAAGATGAGGAAACCCCAAACCTGAAAGCAAAAATAAACTTCTGGATTCTGTATTCATTCAGGCTCTCCATGCCCTCCTGGGGTAAGAGAATGTCTGCCAAGCACTTAATAGGATTTCCTGCATGTGGGCACCTCAATAAATTGTGCCTCTTACTGCTGGAGCAATCTCCGAGGAGTCCCAACATTTGTTTTGCAACTCTGGCGGCAGCCTAGCTCAAGCCTGTTCGCAGGGAATCACAGTTGAGAATTACTGGACAGCAGTAAGCACTTTATAAACACCCTCTCAATGACTCACCATAACCCTGCAAAGAGGGCATTACTGAATCCCATTTCATCAGTGAGCAAACTCACATACAGTCCTGTTAAAAGCTTTCTCAGGGTCAGTTATGCAGCTAGTGATGGGGATACAATCAAGGTGGGTCTAAGTAAAGCCTGGGATCCCCTGTATGTTGATAAAACCTATAAAAGAGGCCAAGAGTCTAGCTTTGGGACATGAAGACTGGCATCTGGCTTCTGATGGACCAAACAACAGATCAGAATCTGTGAGGTCAAAGAAGACCGCTGGTCTTAGTCTTAAAAACAAGACTGGAATCTGCAGTCGACCCTGCCAGAGGTAGGTCCTGAGTCCTAGCCTCACCTGTGGCCCCACAGCCCTCGTAAATTGGAATGTTTGCATGTGGCTTACCGGGGAAGTAGCACTTTCCAGAAGCAGCCAAGCAGCTTACGCACAGTCAACCCTGGGGGCCACAGCTTTCAATGGCATCTTCCTAGGGACACTGCCCCTTCAGCCTTTATTCATATTTCTTCTTGCTTTTTGGCTTTCCCAGATAATCCCTTTCCTAAAGATTCCAAGTGCCATACCCTGATTACTCTGAAGGAATCACATGCAATGTTGGGACTGATTCCCACTAATCCTCTCAATTTAGGCTGGTGGGCTTGGAGCAGACTTTCCCCCATAGCTGCTTCCCACCAGTTCTCTGGAGGGCAGTGGGTGCAGGGGGTGGGCCTGCAAGCCTGAGGAAGCCGGGGCAGCACAGCCTCTGTGGATCCCAGGTGAGCTTGGTGAGGCTCCTGGGGGACCACAGGTTAGAGATGCCAGGATCACAAGGACTTGGGCTTCTGGAAACGGCTACCGGCACACTCCGTGGTTGGGGCGGGGATGCTAAAACTTTATACTCAGAACATCCTGCCTGGTGACCGAAAACAAGGGTGAATGGAGCTTTAGCTCCAGACAATCTGAGAGCTCTGAGGGGGAGGAAAAGGCTCGTACCACACACCCACACACTCGCACACGCTTTCCTGGCAGCATCAGTTTCTGTTCCACTATGTACATTGAGAGAAGTACCATGAGTTTCTTTCCATCAGCTCAAAACATGGGCTCCCAAGAGGACAAGCCGAGGGGTGCAGGGGCCAGGTTAGTCCCCTGCTTGCAGGCAAGGGTCTGCGGTCAGCCAAAAGCATGTCCCTAGGGAGCCAGCATGTCCCCAGGCCCACTTTTCACCCTGCAGATGGTCATAGGGGTGGGGCTACTGGACAGCGGTGAGAAGAGGGGCCGGAGCGCCCCGGAGAAGGAGGTCTCGGGGAAGATGAACAGGAGTGACCCATCAGTCGCGCTGTAGAAGGACAGATGACCAGCCTCGTAGTCCAGGAAGATGCCCACACGCCGGGGGGGCTCACGCAGGGGCACGAAGGCCTGCTCGGGAGAGTTGTAGTAGCTGCCCAGGAACACCAGGATCCAGAAGCCATTGCCAGCCGACAGCTCGCCCGTCTCCTTCCTGTTGACGTTCTCTCGGCACACGCCCAGGGCCCAGTTGGCTCGCTCCCCGACCTCCACCTCCCAGTAGTGACGGCCCGAGTTGAGGCGCAGGTGGCCCAGCACGCAGGGGCCCGGGTCGAACCTCTCTGGGGTGTCAGGCAGGGCCTGCCGCAGATCTCCCCGCCTTACACTCCGCCGGTCCTCGGACAGGACCAGTTCAGGGTTAGCTGTGTCTGGGTCCAGAGTCACGTCCCCTGTGAACAGAGGACAGAGGTTACCCAGAGGGTCAGCCCTCAGACCCCACCCACGAACCTTTCCCCTCTCCCAACAAGCCTGAGCAAGCCAACCCACATTTATTTCTTCACCGGTTCTGTCCTCCCTCACCACGTCCTGGAGTAACTTTCCCCAAACTGACTTTGGGACAGGCACTCTCTTGCCAGTTACCCTCTCCCCCAACCCTACTGCCCCCTCTGCTCTGGTAGGGGAAAAAAAACACTTTGAGTTGCAACTCAGTATAGCTGCAAATTTCTAGAAATCCTGCCAAGTTTCCTTAGCAGTAGTTTCTCTTGATCCAGCGATTTGAATTAAGTCCTGACGCTTTCAGTTTCATTCAGTGCCTAGAGGGACATTTGTGAACGCCAGCTCAACTTTCACCCTCTACACTGGACTCCAGTTGCCCCCAGAACCAAAGGCAGACTGTCCCTCAGGAGTGAAGAGATATGGCTGTCCACTGCACTGGGGTTGAAGGAGGGGCTCAAATATCTGGACAGCTAGAGTGTGTGGGCTGATCTCCTTCTTTCCTTTCTCAGCCCCTCTCCTAAATGCATCCAGTGAATAAATGCTCTGGGCCTGCCCTCCCCATCCCAGACCAGAGACCCCCTCATCTTCACCAAGCCAGAGAGCCCAACCACTCCCATGCTTCTAATCTGTGACCAGCCCTGGAACCTGCATGTGTTTCATGCGTCACAGACCACAGAAACTAAGGGCAAGAATTTCTGCTGGGTTCCCCAGTCCCCGTGAGCCCAGTGCCAAGCAGCCGTCACATGGCATGTGGTCACTGCGGGCTGCACAAGGTAAGCCACAAACCACACAGGCCCCTCTCCGAACCCACCTCGGAACCTCCGCAGTGTCTCCACCAGCCCGGGGACCCTGCACACCGTCCGCAGCTCCATGGGAACCACCTCCGGAGGCTGCAGCTTCACCTCCTGGATCCTAGAGGGTACGGCACAGGCTTCACCCTCCATGCTGGAGACCCCACCCTGACCCCAGCCCGCCGTCCCCAAGGAGAGGCAGAAGGGCTCCTACCTGCACAGGGCGTCCCTGATGTCCTGTGGAGAGACACACGTGGGGCGTCAGTGCCTGCCAACAACCCTGTCCTGTGGTGGAGGCCCCTCCATGCACCCCAGGACCTGAATGCAAACTCACTCAGCCCCTCCCCTGACCTCCTGGAGCCCCAGGCAGCGAAGGACAGTTGCTGATAAGGGTGGCCAGTGCCTAGCACCGCAGGAGACTGAGAGCAGGCCTCGGGCTCCTTTACCCCACTGGGTGAGCACATTCCTGGGGCGTCAGGGATCAGGGACACGGCCCGGCCTAAAGCAGGGAGCTGCACAGCCCTGAAGACACCTCCCTGCCTCCCCACACAGCTCCTAACCCCCCTCTCCTTCCAGCATGCCAGCCCCTGTCCACCTCCCCTAGCTGGCTCTCCTCACGGTCTGACATGCAGCAGCCTTTTATTTAGGAAGTTTAGGAAGTCAGCTCCTTGAAGGCAAGGGGTTTGGGGTTTTGTCTTTTAGAAGCAAGTCCAACACATGACAAGAATGCAACTCCCTGCCCCTCTGTCCAAGGAAGGGCTCCTACAAGCATTCCTTCCCACCACTGTGCACCGGTTACCAGGCTGGAGGACAAGGAGCCCCTCACGGGTCAAGTGGAAGAGTTTAACCCACAGAAGTCACTCGTTCTGTCTGGGAAGGAGTGGGACACGCTAGGCCACAAAGAAAACAGATTTTGAAGCCCAAGGAGGAGTTTGCTGGGCCAGTGAAGGGAAGGGTGTGCAGACTGAGGGAACAGCATGTGTGAAGGGACAAAAGCGAGGAGTCCAGCAGTTTGAAACAGCCTGTCTTGTAGTCATTCTAACCAGGGTGGGCCACCCTGGGGGCCCGTGGAAAAGTTGTCACCAGAATGGGGGGTGTCACTGTGTCCTGAAATCACTGCCCTCTGGCCCATCTCAGGAACCAGACATCCCGACACACCTGGGAAGGACAGCAGTAGGATGCAGCGAGGTACTCAGCCCTCCCCAGCTGCCTCGAAGGAAAGGGTTCAGTCTACATGGATACTGGGGAGGGGGGAGGCTACAAGCAGGGCAGCCATTCGGATACATGCAATTTTCTTCTAAGAAAATCACTGCAGCTGCAGAAAACAATGAAGGGACAGGAGGCTTGGAAGTGGGGGGGCCGAGCCCCCAGATCCTCTCCAAATTGGTTCTCAGGAAAGCAGCTAAACCCTAGTCTCTGCTGCACAACCAGAGCCCTCTGTGAAGCCTTGGGCTGTCCTCATGTGCCAGGAGCCCGGGCCTGAGTGCCCCCTGCAGCAGGCCCTCCCTTGACAGGACAGGCTGAGTGGGGACACAGGAGCTCTCCTTCTCCCGCCCTGATAAACACGGCTTGCACAGACATGGAACCAACCAGGACACTGTTCTCCTGTTCTGCCACACCCATGTGTCACCCCCAATGGCAAGCTCAGGGATGGATGCCAGGACCAAACCGGGTCACGAACAGGGAAACTGAGGCACACGGAGGTCACGGAACAGGTAGCCACAGCCTCTCAGCCCTCACTCTGGTGTCCCTGCCTGACTGTCCATTACGCTCCACAGAAGCTCTTCTTGTATATAAATTCCTTGCAGACTGGCCCTGGCTTTCCAACCTCTGCCAACACCCCTGGTAAACCCAGGCTGCCCAGAGGCCTGGCTGGGGCTCTCCTTACAGGCCGGAAGCGTGAGACCACAGCAGGGCCTTCTCCACCTTCACCCAGCACTGTCAACCTCTCCGTCTCTACACACTGATCACGACCAGGTCCCCGCTGACCCCTGGACTCACCCTCCTTCCAGCCCTCTGCCCTCCAAGGGTGCTGACCCCAGGGCCCAGGTGGGGCCACCAGAGCCTGGCTACCCCTGACCTGTACTTGACAGCCCCAAATCCCATCGCAGGGACTCGGGACAAAGTCCCTCACTAACCAGCAGGCTCACCACTCAACCACGTCTCTCTTAGGAAGGGCCGATGGCCAAACAAGGGCCTGTCCAGCACCAGTGCCGGCTTGTCTCAGTCCCCGGGAGATGACCAGGCTGCCTCAGAGGCTGCTGCATCTCACCTGTGCACCATCAGGGCAGGCCATGTGGGCCTGGACACACCGGAACTTTCTTTTTCATGTGCACAGAGGCAGTCGAGATGAAACGTGGCACGAGACGCCTCCTTACAATGCCTTACGCAGTGGGAGCCCACCAGCCGGTGGAGTTAGCCATGTCTGTTTATTACCACAGGAGCACCACGGGGCCACTATTGCAAAAGCTGGTGAGCTCACATATGAAAACCAGGTATTGAGAACTTTCGAACCAATAAATGAGTAACGAGCAGACAATCATTGTAAATACAGAGCTGGGTTCACTAGATGTGTTCAGGAAGAACACTGTTATTTCTGAGGCCCATGTTTTTATAGAAATGGAAACAATCATGGAAAGCCGAGTACCCGACCACATCCTATCATCTTCCCCACCCTAGAGAACTGTGTGGTGCATTTGCATTTACGCTGCATTTAATGGTTAGTTTATTCCATTCCAGCCATGAGTCCTGCCACCCACCCCACTTGAAGGTGCAGAACTGTAACAAGGAAGCTGGCAGCTGACAATGCCTGGAAACAAAGGGCATGCTCTAAAATGTTAGGGGGGCAGGTTCTAAGCAACAGAATGGCACTGAAAATTAACTGGGGCTAGAGAACCGTCGTCCCGTATTTGCTAACGCTAGACCCTTGGCCTCTGGCCCCTCACTGGTGCTGGGCACTGTGCTGGCCCTAGGCAGGCCCGGCCCCCTCCCACTTTGGAGGCAGCAGCTGGGGATGGGTCCCGCACCTCCGAGACCCCCGTGCACACACCAGGCCATGGCAAGATCCCCGAGGAGCCCTGCATGAGCCTGGCTGCTCCCTCCATTGGCCTGCCCTGGGTCCTCCCCTGACCTGTTGGCTGCTCTCCCCCAGGCTCCCTCTGCACCCCATGTGTCTGGACAGCCTGGCTCCCTTTCCCGTCATCCCTGGAGACATGTGCACAAGGGGAACAGGCAGTACTGCTCCTCCTTCGTGGCCGTGGAGCTCTTCATTCTGCTCGGGTGGCTGACCCCATGACCGGGTGAGTCCCCACACCCACCGACCCAGAGGGCAGAGGAGGTCTGGAGGAGGCTGGAGTGAAAGAGTCCTCCCTGCGGTCCCAGCCAGGGCAGGCTCAGAGCTCAGGGGACCCCTGGGGGGCAAGGCACAAGGGAGCTGGGATCAAGGACGAAAGCCAGAAGCAAGAGGCAAGCGCACTGGGATGTGGTGCAGGACAGTGGGGAGGGAGCGGGGGGCAGATGGGGAAGCAGTGGAAAGCAGGGAGGGGAGCACTGGGGAACAGGCGGGAGACCAGCACGGAGCCATGGGGACTGGTGGTGAGGAGCTGGGGAGCCAGCAGCAGCACCCCGAGACCGGTTCAGCTGAGAAGCCCAGGACAGCCTCACAGCAGAACCAGTGGGCTCTCACGTGAACCCTCCTAGCGGATCTCTTCTGTTCTCAAACACCCTGCTTCCCCTGGCACGCTAGCCTCTGCTCCTACCACCACATCCTGTGCCGAGCCCCCACTTCCCCCCAGTACTTTAAATCCCGAGATATCCCAGATCTGACTGTGGCTCTCTCTTGGCCTAGGCTGGGCCACCCTCAACCCAGCCTACATCTACGGTCCTTCTGGGTAGACTTCAAAGTCCCAAGGACAGCAGCAGAGCATTCCAGAAACATCTACTCAGCACGAAAGGCTCAGCCAGGGTCCCCTCCTCCAGGCAGGCCCCACGGGGCTCTGCAGGCAGAGCTGCTCGCCTCTGCTGAGGACGCTGCACTTACCCGAAGGCGCAAGCATCACTGGCTCACACACCCATCCCTCGCCTACACAGGGCACCGCATCCCTGTGCAAGAGGGAATTCTGGGGGTGATGGCCCAGCCCTTCCAGAAGCTTCCTTCCCTCTCTACTGGGCTCCTTTCTATGACACAAAAAGGGAGCTGAGTGGTGAGGGGAGAAGGCTGCCACTCCCAAGTCCACCTGCCACTCCTTCACCTCGCTGCCTCCACCCAGGGGTTGCAAACCCCAGGAGGGCTGGTCCAGTGTGTCAAGGGCTAATGATGTTTTCAGAGTCCTAGGATCTTGGCATTACCAACGTCAGGCCCAGCCAGTCCCCAAAGGGGGCTGCCAGATGGGAAAAACAGAATTTTAGGGCTCGGTTTGGGAGCCCCCAAAGCCTAATCATGCTGCACACCCTCTCTTTCCCAAACAGCACTGTCTCTCTTTGCTGACAGATAGCCATGCAGAGACCTGGATCTCACCTGTCCTGGGTAAGGACAAGAAAAGGTGAGGACAAATTAAGTATTCACTTTCATGACCTGATAAATAAATACCACCAATTCAAGGCAACAGAGGAAAATGGATTTTTTTTTTTTTTTGCCAGCACACAGGTTTTTGGTAGTAGAATGGCTGGGACATGTGGCCCAGCCCCTGTCATTTTAAAGATGAGTGGTGGGCCCACAAGTACAGAGCCAGGCTGGGGCAACCCCGTGCTGCAGGGTGCTCATCTCCCCAACACCCCTCAGCCCTGGGCTGGAGGTGCCAATCTCCTCCAGCTAACTGTCCTCGCAACTTCTGGCTAACTGCACCCCCAGGTTCTCACTCAATGTCCTGTGTCTGGAAAGCCTGCAGGCTCTGTCCCGCACCCTACTCGATCCACCAGCACCTACAGGTGTTCTGTTACAGACTCATCGTCTGTACCCTGCCTCTGTGTGGCCATCACCGTGTCCCAGAGTTTGCCAACAGCAGCCGGGATCACTCCATGTTCATTCACAGAGGAATCTGTCAACAGACCAAGCGTGAGGGCTGGTGGGGGTGCAGGGTGGACTGAACTGTACCCCAACAGGTGGCAGCCCCTTATCCTAACCCATGTTCCTCAGAGTGCAGGCTGGAGCCCATCTATCAACAGGACCCTCTGAAGACATGTTCTCAGCCAAGATGTGGACTCATTTGTGCAAAGGATCTTGTAAGAGCCTACCTAGGCGTGGCCAAACTGAATCAGGGTGGGTTTTCGCCCCCATTACCAGAGGCCACATAAGTAGAAGGAATTTAGACAGTTAGTTAGAGAAAGCCACACAGAGAGGGGCCAGAAGCTGGAAGTCAGTGGAAGCCAGAAGAGGGGACACGAGGCGAGTTCACCATGGCCTGGGAGGCAAGGCTGCCAGCCAAGGAGCCCCAAGGATTGGGACCAGCTGGGGCCACTACGCTACAGCCTGTGGGGAGAACGCAATTCTGGACGTCTAGCTTCTGACACCGGGACCCGCCCTCCTCTGAGCTCCTCCTGGACCCCCGTGCACCCCCAGCCCCCACCAGAGCCCTAAGTGCGCACGCTCCCCCAGAACCTGCCCCACCCACCTGCAGCAGCCCCAGCGCCGGCAGCTGGCAGCGCCCCTCCAGCTCGGCGATGAGCTCCCCGAGCGCACTGCTCTGCTGCACCAGGCGGGCGGCGCTCTCACGCAACCGGGGGAGCACCTCCAGCTCCTCCTCCTCCAGCTTCTGCAGCAGCTGCTGCTCCTCCTCCACCAGGAAGCGGCGCAGCCGCTCGAACTCGGTCAGGACGTTCTGCCGCTGGCTCTCAACCATCTTCTGTGGGCGGGAGCGGGGATGGCTGAGGCCCCGGGGACCCGCGGCCCGGTCCCGTCCCTGGTCGCCAAAGTAATTAC
>PVKY010009019.1:0-13615 GCA_004027775.1 Bradypus variegatus
AACAGCTATCTATGTTGTCTAATGTTAATACAGCCACCCTATCTCTCTTTTGGTTGCTATTGGCATGAAATGTCTTTTTTCATCCTTCTCTTTTAAGCTATTTGTATCTAAAGTTAGTCTCTTGTAGACAACATATAGTTAGATACTGCTTTTTTTAATCCATGCTGCCAGTCTCTGTCTTGTGATTGGAGAGTTTAGTACACACTTGAAGGAGTAGTTGATGAGGAAGGACCTACTTTGGCCATTTTGCCTTTTTTTTTTTTTTTGTATACCTTTTTGGGGCCTCATTTTTTCCATTACTGTCTTCTTTTGTGTTTAGTTCATTTTTTGTTGTCAGCTATTTTGATTCCCTGCTTATTTCTTTGGTTATCTATATTTTAGATATTCTTTTGGTTATCTTTGGGATTACATTCAACATCCTAAATTTGAACTGATGCCAACTTATCTTTGGTAGCATACAGAAACTCATTTGCTATACCACTCTATCCCCAATATGTTATCACAAAATTCATTTTTATATGTCATGTACCCAGTGACAGGTTGATGATTTTTTGTTGTTTTTGTATTTTAACTCATGTAGGAAATTAAAATGGAGTTCTAAAGCAAACATGCAATGATATGGGCTTTTATAGTTGCTCACATGGTTACCTTTTCCAGAGATTTTTCATTATTCCTATAGTGTTGAGTTACTGTCTCGTGTCCTTTCATTTCAACCTGAGGGACTCCCTCTAGTGTTTCTTGTTGGGCAGGTGTAGTGGTGACAAACTCCTTCGGTGTTTATCTGGGAATGTCTTAATTTCTCACACATTTTTGCAGGACAGTTATGCCAGATATGAAATTTTGGGGTGAGTTTTCTTTTTCTTTTAGCACTCTAGTGATGTAATAGTTCTGAGCTCCATAATGTTGTTGAAGATTGCTTGCGGGCAAAATGTTGCTTTCAAGATTCTCTGTCATTTTTTTTTTAACGATTTTATTTGCAATCCATTCAAAGTTTACAGTCAGTGGCTCTTGGTGTAATTACACAGCTGTGCATTCGCCACCATGATCAACTTGAGAACATTCTCATTGCTTCAAAAAGAAAAACCCATAAACCATATACTCCCTTATTCTTGACTCTTGGCTTTGGTGCAGTGCCTTTGATACAGTTGGTGAGAGAATATTACAATATTATAGTTAACTATAGTTCACAGTTTGCATTGGTTATATTTTTCCTCATATACCACCCTATTACTAGCATCTTGTAAAACATGTTTTTTAAAAGCATTTTTGTTGAGGTAAATTCACACACCATCTAAAGTGTACAATTACTGTCGTCTAGTAAATTCACAGAGTTGTGCATTCATCAACGCAGTTCTAGAAAATGAAGAATTCACCTTCTTAAAATGGTTCACTAGGTTATACAGTCCCATGTTTCATCCCCTGGCTTTCTTTGTAGTGACGTACATAACCCTAAACTTTTCCCCCTTTCAACCACAATTGCACCTACATAGCAGCGCTGTTAATTAACTATAATGTGCTACCATCACCTCTGTCCATTTCTAAACAGTTACAGTCACCTTATTACATATTTTGTACAAATTAAGCATCAGTTTCCCATTGTCTGCCCTTATTCTATCTTCTGGTTTCCTAAGTTATAGATATGAACACCATGAGTATGCTAGTTATATTTAAATCATATTAGTGAGGTCATAAAATATTTGTCCTTTTGTGTCATAATGTTTCACGCAACGTAATGTCTTTAAGGTTCATCCATGTTATTGCTTGCTTCAGGACTTCACTCCCTCTTACAGCTGCATAATACTCCACTGTATGTATAGACAATTTATTTATCTATTCATTGGTTGATGGACACCTGGGTTGTTTCCATATTTTAGCAGTTGGGAATAAGCTGCTATGAACATCAGTTTACAAATGTCTGTTCACTTCCCTGCTTTCTGTTCTTCTGAATGTATACCTAGTAACTGGATTGCAGGATCATATGGCAATTCTATCCTTACCTTCCTGAGGAACCACCAAACTGCCTTCCAAAGCAGCTGCACCTTTTACACACCCACCAGCAGTGAATAAGAGTTCCAATTTCTCTACATCGTCTATAGCACTTATAGTTTCCTGTTTGTTTAATAGCAGCCATAATAGTAGGTATGAGATGATATCTCATTGTAGTCTTTTTTATTTTTAATTTTTGAGCAGTTTTATTGAGATATATTCACGTATCATACGATTTATCCAAAGTATACAATCATTGGTGCATAGTATCATCACATAGTTGTGCATTTCTTACCACAATAAATTTTAGAATATTTTCATTACTCAAAACAAACAAACAAAAAACCCATCCTGTTGCCCCATCCCCCACTATTATTGATCCTTGGCATTGTGGTGATACATTTGTTACTGTTGATGAAAAAGTATTAAAATATTAGTTAACTATGGTCCATAGTTTGCAATAGGTATATTTTTTCCCATATACCACCCTATTAGTAACTCCTTGTAATAGTGTCATACATTTGTTCTAGTTCATGAAAGAACTTTTTTGTATTTGTACAGTTAATCACAGACATTGTCCACCACAAGACTCACTGTGTCATACAGTCCCATGTTTTAATCTCCAACTTTCCTCCTGGTGACATACGTGACTCTAAATTTCCCCTTTCCACCACATTCACACCCCATTCACACTGTTAATTACTCTCATAATAATGTGCTACCATCACCTCTGTCCATTTACAAACGTTAAGTTCAACCTCGTTAAACATTCTGCACATATTAGGCAACTGTTCCCCGTTTTTTAGCCTCATTCTATATCCTGGGAACCTATATTCTGGATTTTAACTTTATGAATTTACTTATTATAATTAGCTCATATTAGTGAATTTATACAAGATTTGTCCTTTTGTGTCTGACTTATTTCACCCAACATAATATCCTCAGGGTTCATCCATGTTTTGCGTGCTTCAGGACTTCATTCCTTCTTACCTGCTGCGTAATGTCCTATCTTATGTGTCTGCCACATTTTGTTTATCAGTTTGTCAGTTGATGGACACTTGTATTGCCTCCATCTTTAGGCGGTTGTGTATGAACATCAGTGTGCAAATGTCTGTTCATGTCCCTACTTCAGTTCTAATGAGTACAATCCTAATAATGGGGATAATACTGATTAATGTTAATATCTAAATATTTATACTAGAAAAGACCTGAGTCCCACATCTCACAAGGGTGAGGAGCAGAAGCCCAAGGAAGAGCCAGTGTGATGGCCTCAGGCCACAGTGCATGACTTCAAGTCAGGCTCTGGGTCCCCCACTGCTACCCTCCCCATTTTCAACATTGCAAACACAGGATCCATTGATCAAGCTTCTCCATGAGTGGAGGTTACCTTCTGTGGTCTCTAGGGGAGACATACTCCAGGTTATAAAATCCAGGATATCTCTCTATCCATTATCTTTGTTGGCCACTGTCAGGCCTCAAATATCTAAAGACACTGAGAAGGAGAAATCCTGGTGGGGAGTTGAGACCTTGGGCAAGCTCAGGTTACTGAGTGGCTTTGATGCCAGACAGCACAGCAGAGCTCAAGCCCCGCCTCTATCCTACGACTTTGAGCAGGTCACCTTAGTTTCAACATACACCTCTGTCCTGTGACCTGTTGGCTGAGTTCCAGCATGGACCTCTGTTCCATGACCTTGAGCAGGTCAGCTGAGTTTCAACAAGCAGCTCTATTCTGTGACCTTGAGCAGGTTGGTTTATTCCAACTTGGACCTCTGTCCTATGATCTTCAGGTTGGCTTAGTTCCAACCTGCAGCTCTATTCTATGGGCTGAGTTTCAACATGCATATAATGCAGCAAATAACATCTCCTTGGGTTGTGTCAAGGAACAAATGAAGCCGTGCATACAAAAAGTTCAGCAGTGTTCCTGATGCATTTCAAGTGCTTAGCAAACAGTAGCTGATCTCTTTCTGGAGCTCTGTTTATAAAATATAGGCTGTCTCTCTGTCCCAAGTTCTTTAATGTATCCAGTAGAATTTTTCCCATTCCTGGTTAATCAACTGGTTATGTGACATGTAAATTACCAGGGCTTTATACTGATCAGTACAGACTCTTAGTGCTTAAAGGGACTAGAAAAAATGGATTGGGCAAGTGTAGGGGAGAAGGGCAAGGAAGAGAGGGGAGAAAAAGGCACCTAGGATGACTTGGTCACTGTTGTGACTGCTTTTAAGGGGGTTTCCTTCTCTCAGTCTAGGCCAGGGACCCCAAGAAGGCTGTGGGGATATTCTAAAATAGAAGTTTTGTGAGTCCTAAAGAAGACCTGCTAGGTAGGATTCTTAGGGGCTTGAGGGTGGTGACCTGGTGGGGACACCGCTGACCTCGATGTTGGTTTTCCTTTAGCAAGGGGCGGCCTGCTGCCCCAGGAGAACGGCCTGGACGAGGAGGTGTCCATCGAGATCGTGCTCTCCAGCTCGGGGGACGAGGACTCGCAGCACAGCCCGTACTGCACCGATGAGCCCCAGAAGCCCGCAGAGAAGCAGCACGGCCTCCCCGCCCCCCACCTCAACAGCACCGCAGGCAGCGAGGTCCAGACCTCCTCTAAAAAGTCCTACATCTGCCCGAACTGTGGGAAGATCTTCCGCTGGAGAGTGAACTTCATCAGGCACCTGCGGAGCCGCAAGGAGCAGAAGCCCCACGAGTGCTCGGTCTGTGGGGAGATGTTCAGCGACAGCGAGGACCTGGACGGACACCTGGAGACCCACGAGACCCGGAAGCCTTACACCTGTGGTGCCTGCGGGAAGAGCTTCCGCCTCAACTCCCACCTGCTCTCCCACCGGCGGATCCACCTGCAGCCGGACGAACTCGAGCCCGCGAAGGAGAAAGAGCAGGGGCCGTCGGACAACAAGCGCGGCAGTCCACAGGCCCTGCTGGAGAAGGGCAAGGGCAAGCTGGGCTTCGCGTGCTGTGACTGCGGGAGGGCTTTCCAGCGCCCCGACCACCTGGCAAGGCACCGGAACAGCCTGCACGCAAGAGACAAAGCGGGGGCTTTTCAGTGCCGGTACTGCGTCAAGAGCTTCCTGCAGAACCACGACCTCCTGCGGCACGAGCGTTTGCACATGAAGCGGCGCTCCAAGCAGGCCTTGAACTCCTACTGACGCTGCCTGCCATGTCCTGCTCCAGGGGCGCAGTCTTCCCTCCAGCCCCTCTCACTCACAGCTGGTACCGACAGCTCCCTCCCAAGCCCCCCACCTCACACCTGCCCCAGGAGGGGAACATGCATGTCCTCGTGCTCTCAGGTGGGATCCAACTTCTGCCTGATGCAGCAGCACTCCCCTGCAAAGGCCAGTGGAGGGTTTGTTCTGTCTCAGTTGTGCCAGAAAGCAGGGAGGGAGGGAGGGCATGTCGCCTCCAGCTTCCCTCACTGGGCGACTGGGTGCACCCCGTGTTTCTTGTCTTCCAGACCCCTGCCTAGCTCATGCCCAGTTGGCATGGTCTCAGTTGTCCCTGTCAGTGTCCCCCTTGGGCATCGGCCTTTTGCCAGCCGGCTCTTATGACACTACCTCCTGTTCTGAATCCCGAGCTCTCTGTAGACAGAAGGTGCCCACTGGGTGGTGGGATATGAAGAAGGCAGTAATAAGTGCAGGGTCCTGCCCTCAGCATGGGGACAGCCCCTGAGTGCACCAAGCACGGGCTCTCGGCAGGCTGCACCCCCAGACACAACCAATCCCTTTGTCTGCCTGGAAAAATGGTGCTAATCGCATGCGTCATCATCCCACACAAGCACCTCCCAGACCCAGTGACGACTGGGCGGCCCTGTGGGCCTGCAAGCCTCGGTGGTGGGCTCTAGTGGCCTGCCTGTGAACAGAAAACCATCTCGTACCTTTTGATTCCTCCTGATTACTGGTTAATAGACACCGTGAGCTCATCCAAGGGCCAGAGTCCACGTTTTAAACTAAATTGCACACCTTCCCCCCAAATGTCTTTTCTCTGTACCCCAAAGGTCCTTGGCAAATGCTGATGGAGTGAAAGTCAAGCTGTCATTTACAAGACACAAGTTCTTCCTCCTATCACCTCTCACTCTGTCTGTCCAAGAATTGGGAGATGTGCAGCCATTGTAGGAAGGAAAGCCTACCATACATAGGTGCATCTTAACATGCCAAAATAGGCTGATGCTGCTGTGCCCCCTGATTCACAAATGAGTGGATGGAAACTTAGGTTAGCTTGCTCCTGCTTAAACCGGAAGCCAGGATCCACAGCCACGTGTCTGCCCCAGGGCCAGCATTCTCTGCATAGAAGGATCTTAAATGATAGTCTTTACAGTTTGGAGCTTCGGGTTCTGGACTGAGGATGCCTCTCTGCAGTGAAACTTTAATCACCCCAGCTCAGCTAGGTAGATAAAAGGGAGACAAGCACATGGTCTTACTGTTCCTGTGAGAATGGTTCAACTGAGTTAGGTCTAGGGATGATGAAAAAGCATCAGGGCTGTGGTGTGTTTGTAGCTGTAGCTGATTGGAAAGCCAGTAATGAGACAAGTATTTTTGTAATATTTCTCTGTCACATCCCACCAACAAGCAGTAGGAGGGAGTAAAAGGAATGCAGTGTGGTCCTTTGCTCCTTTTCATCCATGAAATTTTTACATCAGGAAGCTCCTACCCAAACCTAATGAAGGAGTTAAAGGTTTTATAAATAGATTTTTGTGTGTATGTGTCCTCATATACAGAAACAGTAAATGCAATAAACCAACCTGGTCATAACCTTGAACAAGAAATAAACTATTGAAGTTCTTAGTTTTTAAATAGTTCGCCTCTTGTTTTAATCTGCCTAAAAGGAGGAAATTAATCTTTTAACACCAGGGGAGGGAAAAACTTGAAATAGAAGCAAGGCTCACTGTGAGTGTATTTACCTGTGTGTACTTGCCTGGGGTTTCTATTAGTAGCTCAACAGCCTTTTATAAAAGAACAGGGCTCTACCTCCCAATGTATTTTACATGTAAAATAGTATCGTGAATAAGAATGACAAAGGGAATGTACAGGAACTGAGACCCATGGGGCTGTGAGTCCTTTGAGTCCCTATCAGATATTCTGAGTGAGCCCACCCCCTTCCTGATCCAGAGCAGAACAAGGCACCTAGCTGAAATCGAAAGATAAAGTTGACTTTGGGTTTGGAGCTCCTCCAAGGTATTGTACCTCCAATCCCAGTATAGCCCCAAGCAGAATAAATTGGTGAGGTTACTTATCTGGGAAAAGTTACCATAAGTGTTCCAACCAAAAACACCCTCTTCCCGTCACCCATTTGGCTTCAGCCGAAAAACGGATGTACCTGATCATTTCCCTCCCTCCCAGGTCTTGTAGGAGTTGGACAGGCAGTTGAGCTATTTTTCTACCTTCCCATGGAGGTTCAAGAATGCCAGCAGCCCCCAACTTGGAGAAATATCCCTCCCTTTTGCTTCAGTCCTTGATATCAATCCCACAAATCCATAGCTTTTCAATTTTAATTTAAGAAGAAACTCTGAGCATAGCAAAGAGATGACAAATGGCCTGATGAGTAAAGCTTAAGATAGAGGATGCAGCTCTTTTGGAATTGAGGCTTTGTCTTTTCATCCATGAGATTTTTAGGTCTTGGGTTCCAGTCACATGCTCTGAACTCGCTCCAGAAGAGTGGAATTAGCTGTGTCTCTTGTTTGGGGTCAGATTTCACTCCAAACACCTCAGTGATTTAACCAATCTGTGGCCATTTGTATGTCTCTTCCGTCTCCCCGATTCTCACCTCACTTGGAATAAAAGTGATGAGGCCAGTGTGGAAAAGGCCCCTTGTTGGTCATAGTCATGCAATGGAGCAAATGGAAGAGAACCCAGCTAGTGATAGGAAGGCTCTTGTTCAGGTTTGCAGCAAGTCACTGTCTCCCATGAGATGGTTGCCCTCCTCTGACAAGAGCAGAATTTGGGTCAGACCCAGGATCCTAATGCTTACAGATTTAGTGATACTACGTCACAGCACCCATTCCATCCACCAAGCCCAGTCATATATCTTTTTGAGGAACAAAAGTTGATATTGTTTGGCTTAGAAAGTGGCCTTCAATCCCCACTAGTTCATGCCAGACAAGGCTACAGGGCAGGAAGCATGCTTAAATTTTAGGCCAAGAATGGGGCATTAGATCTAAAAGAAAGGATGTCTAGCCCCCTTCAGTCCCACCCCACGTCTAGGGTGCCTCCATCCTGTCTGTCGAGCAGAGCCCCGGTAGCCCAGGACCCACGTGCCTTGGGGATCTGTTTGCACTATTTCTGGCCATTCTGTACCGATTAGGAGCTTCACCTTCTCTCAGAATCAAAGCCCACATTGAGGGTGTCATGATTAAGATACATGTAATCACCAGGCAATTGAAGTTGTCGAAAATCCCTGTAAAAAGATGCAAAGCTTAGGAATCCTCAGGAATAGGTATGAGTGGGAAGTGCCAGAAGCTTATGGCCAAGAATATCAAAGCGAGACTAAACCTTTGATGGCAATGGGGTGTCTCCAAAGCATACAAGCAAATAACCAAATGGTAGGGGATCACACAACACGTGGTGTAATTTCATCTGTACTGGCCCAATTAAGTCTTTGTATACTTTATCAAAATATAGAGGGTCTGAGATACTATCTTCAAAATGTTGCCAGTGAAGCAAAGCTGCACAGTTGGGGTAAATCCGTCTTACAGAAATCAAGCTGGAACCCTTTTGGAATCATCTCTGTATCATGAGAAGAGCTTAGGGCCTGCCTCCAGTCAACTGAAGGTAAGTTTGAAGAAGGAGATCTGAGGGTATTTTTTTTAATTCAGTTTTATTGAGATATATTCACATACTATACAATCATCCATGGTGTACAATCAACTGTTCACAGTACCATCATATAGTTGTACATTCATCACCCCAGTCTATTTTTGAACATTTTCCTTACACCAGGAAGAATCAGAATAAGAATAAAAAAATAAAAGAAAGAACACCCAAATCACCCTGCCCCCCCATCCCACCCTATTTTCATTTAAGTTTGTCCCCATTTTTCTGCTCATCCATCCATATGCTGCATAAAGGGAGTGCGATCCACAAGGTTTTCACAATCTTACTGTCACCCCTTGTAAGCTACATTGTTACACAATCATCTTCAAGAGTCTGGGCTACTGGGTTGGAGTTTGGTAGTTTCAGGTATTTACTTCTAGCTATTCCAATATATTAAAACCTAAAAATGGTTATCTGTACAGTGCGTAAGAATGTCCACTAGAGTGACCTCTCAACTCCATTTGAAATCTCTCAGCCACTGAAGCTTTATTTCGTTTCATTTCACATCCCCCTTTTGGTCAAGAAGATGTTCTCCATCCCACGATGCTGGGTTCACATTCATCCCAGGAGTCGTATCCTGTGTTGCCAGGGCAATTTACACCCCTGGGAGTCAGGTCCCACATAGAGGGAAGGCAGCGAGATCATCCACAAAGGTGGCCTAGTTAGAGAGACAGGGCCACATCTGAGCAACAAAGTGGCACTTGGGGAGACTCTTAGGCACAATTATAAGCAGGTTTAGCCTCTCCTTGTGGCAACAAGCTTCATAGGGGCCAGCCCCAAGACAGAGGGCTCAGCATATCAAGCCGTCAGTCCCCAATGTTGGTGAGAACATCAGCAACAAGCCAGGTGAGTAAGTCCAACACCTCTACATCCTCCCCCAGCTCTTCAGGGGGGCCCTCTGTGAATATTTTTAAAGTGTTTCCTCTGGTGCTCTTTTGGGGACCAGAGGAAGATGAGCGGGGAGGAGTATAAACTAATGTGGAAATAATGCCAGCATGAAACCCACCTACCATCATCAGCAAACATCAAACTTTCCAGTTGTGAGGGCCCCAGACCAAATTTTTCTGCGTCTCCCTTTTGGCTATCAATGTTATTACAAAATGGCATGGCTTTTTTGTCAAGATGATAGTCTGTGGCCATGATCTGAAGCCTTCACTAATGACCTCCTCTAACCATATGGGCTCAAGAAGACAATGCACTCATCACATGTGCATTCACCAGATCTGCAGAAGTAGAAACCAGGCGTCCAGCAAAGATGGCCAAGAAAGGTGAGATCCTTAAGGGGATCTGCAGCCCCTGCTCTGTAGCCACTGTTGTGGCAGAGAGAACTCTAACTGGTGGTCCTCTGTATCCTACAGAAAGCATTAAGTTGCTATCATGGATGCAGTACCGACTTGTATTATAGTTGGAAGGAAGAGGACAGACCTGAATGTGGTGCATTCCTCTGCCAATATGTTCTCTACCACAATCACCTTGTTCTATTCTGTTTTCCATCATCTTGTTCAGCATCCAATGCAAAATAGGAACTTGATATTTGTTGCATAATGCTGAACCCCATCACTCCTGCTCTTCCAGAACTAGATTGCTATTGAAGCAGGTGCTTGGAGACTGGCTTGTCCAAGTGCTGAAGACAGCCTGCCCTGGGAAGTACCTTAGCTGGGCTTTATTGGGGTAGGACTCCTCAGAGTCCATGCCCCGTTATGCTCACACAGCCAGAGCTAGGGCCATTGGCCTTCCCTGCAGCCCCAGTTGCCTTGTGCTTGTTGTAGTCCACCAGACAGACCTTGTTACTCAAGGACACAGCTAGCCAGTTTCCAAAAATGCTTCCCTTCTGGGGAGCCAGTTGAACTGACCTTCCAGTAAGAACCGCATGCACTCTGGGGAAGGAGTTTCATGGGTATGGTTGGTCTTATTATTTGTTAGTACCTTCACCCCACTGTGAATTTGGACAGCTAATAGAATTTTAAAAATTAGACTAGAAGAAAAAAGTGGCCTCTTAGGAGTTTATTCAAAGACAGTGGACTCTTCCTTAAGGACATGCAGATTCTTACTGTTGCAGCCACTTTCCTAACCCCATCCTGGGCTCTTCCTCTCCATGTCCCAGGGATAGAGGCTGTGAAGGGCAAGGAAGTCAGACACGGGACACAGGTCTCCAGCTGGAGAATCAGGCTAAAATGTTGGTAAAGAATGCATGATGGCAAAAGTTCTCATTGGATTTGAGTGAAACCTTGTAATTGGAGAGAATACCTAAAAGACATTTTTCTGTCAATGCTGTTTCATACTTTTAGGGAAATGGCCAGGTGTGGTAACACAACACTGAAGATAATTTGGGCTTGAGGTCTGGCTCCAAGCACAGGTGCCAGGTGACTTTCTGTGTATCCATTTTTTTTCTCATCTCACCTCCTCTCCCTATCTTAGGTGGCACTCATCACAAGGAAAGAGACGAGTGAGTGGTGGTGCTAGGAATAGATGTTAACACTGGTAAACAAACACTGAACTATCTGCCACTTTCAGGAGGATGCCTCTTGTAGGACCACAGTAAAGCTGTGCTTTACCTCCACCACGGGGAGGAATCCTACAGTTCACACCACAACTAGCTTCCTGGTTTTGAGGTTAAACTTTGGATTTTAATTGTAAGAAGCAGGAGCCAAAGTAAGTACCTTTAGAAGTGGCATAACTATGGCTCCTCAAATAGTTTGGTTTTAGAAATGGGATTCCTTCAGGCTTCTTTTGTTTATAGCCCAGGTACATGTTTTCAGGTTCTCCATTGGTTTGAAGAAGGGAAATATCATTGGTGAACACACTTATTCATTTAACATGTATTCAGTAAGAGTTCACTGTGATTAAGGGGCTTTCCCAATGAGACCCACTTCTTGTCACTCTGCATATGGACTCCTCCTAATGCCACATTGCAAACAGCACTGAGAAGTAGCAGTCACAGAAAAGGCAAAGGAGCAGGGGACAGCTGTCAGGGAACTCACTGAGGCTCCTCACTTCAAGGAGATGAGAATCGGAAAGCCCTTCGTTATGCAGCATATCAAACAGAGGCGCATCAAAGATGAAATAATTTAGGCCAAGCTATGTCTCCTTGTGATGATTCAAAGCTGTATGTACCTCAGAAAATCGTGTTCTTAAAGCTAATCCATTCCTGTGGGTGTAGACCTATGGTAGACGGCTCGTAATGCTCTTACTGGAGTCCTTTATGACAGAAGGAAAGACAGAGAAAGACACAGAAGCTGAGGGAAAAAGCCACAGAAACAGAGGAAGCCACTGAAGCTAGAAGCTGGAAACCATGAAACCCAGCAGAGAAGGGAGAGACCGACAGACACCATGTGCCATCTGACGTGGAAGCCCAGCGTCACTAGTAGCCAGTCTTCTGGAAGAAGGCATTGCCCACTGATGATCTGATTTGCACACTCTCACAGCCTCAGAACTGTAAACTTGTAAATTAATAAATCCTCATTATAAAAGCCAACTCATTTCTGGTATATTGCATTTTTTTCTTTCATAATTGAGATTTTATTGGTTATTCTGAAGATCACCACATAGACATTATGAACAATTTGTACACAATTAATGTACGTACCAAAAATCTAAAAAGCCATATAGTTGTAATTCTTTTCGAAAGTTATTCCAGTGACTTTCCAACTTAAAATTTGGAGGCAGGTTTTCCCTAAGGGGATATCAAGTACTGTTCCGGTTTGCTAGAGCTGCCAGAATGCAAAACACCAGAGATGGACTGGCTTTGATGAAGGGGGTTTATTTGGTTACAAATGTACAGTCTGAAGACCATAAAAGTGTCCAAATTAAGGCATCAACATGAGTATACCTTCACTGAAGAAAGGCCAATGGTGTCCAGAAAACCTCTGTTTAGTTGGGAAGGCAAGTGGCTGGTGTCTGTTGATCCTGGGTTTGTTCCAGCACCTCTCTCACCTCCTGTATGTTCTTGGTTCTTTCTCCCAGGATGTTTCTCTCTAAGCACCTGGTGGTACCATCTTAGCATATCCCGGGGCAAACATTGGGCTTCATCTCTTAGCTAAATGTCCTTCTGTCTGCGTCTTCAAGCATGTGTGAGCATCAGTGTCAGCAAATGTCTGGGCCCATGTGGCTCTTTTTTATAAATTCAGTTTTATTGAGATATATTCACATACCATACAATCATCCATTGTGCACAATCAACTGTTCACAATACCATCATAGTTGTGCATTCATCATCCCAATCTATTTTTGAACATTTTCTTTATACCAGAAAGAATAAGAATAAGAAATAAAAATAAAAAAGAACACCCAAATCATCACCCATCCCACTTTTTTTTTCATTTAATTTCTGTCCCCATTTTTCTACTCATCCATCCATACACTGGGTAAAGGGAGTGCAATACACAAGGTTTCACAATCACAGTCACCTCTTGTAATCTACATTATTATACAATCATCTTTAAGACTCAAGGCTACTGGGTTGGAGTTTGGTAGTTTCAGGTGTTTACTTCTAGCTATTCCAATACATTAAAACCAGAAAAGTGTTATCTAAATAGTGCATAAGAATGTCCACCAGAGTGACCTCTCAACTCCATTTGAAATCTCTCAGCCACTGAAGCTTTATTTTGTTTCATTTCACATACGTGTGGCTCTTTTTAAAGTACTCCAGTGAACTAATCAAGACCCATGATGAATGGTTGGGACCACACCTCCATGGAAATAATCTAATCAAAAGTATTACCTACAATTGGGTGGGTCACATCTCCATGGAAATAACCTAATCCAAATATCCCACAAGATTGGATTAAAAGATCATGGATGGATAAAGAGAACCATAATACCTG
>PVKY010009020.1:0-13631 GCA_004027775.1 Bradypus variegatus
GGGTAAAGTCCGGAGGTGGGCAGAGGGGCTGGACAGGGCAGGGGTCTTCCAACAAGTTTGCTGGGGTGTCACCTGAAAGGAGGTTGAAAGACATGCAATCTCCTTTGCACGTGTTTATGTTGACATTTAAATTCTTTTTATCTTAGATGTAAATAGCTGCAAAGGATGCAATTTCCTATACTTTAATAGTATGAGAAAGAAAATTGTCCCCACACTCTCTGTGACCAAACATCTTTTTATCTTGTTATTATCCATTTATTATTTTTTTTATTAGGGAAGTTGTGGCTTTACAGAAAAATCTTGCAAAGAATAACAGGCTTCCTATACACCACCCCGCCACCAACACCTTGCACTGGTGTGGGGCATTTGTTACAATTGATGACAGCATATTTTTGTAATTGTACTACTGATTAAAGTCCATGGTTTAACTTAGGGTTCCCTGTTTGTGCAGTGTAGTCCCATGGATTTTTAAATTTTTTTATTTTGTTAACACACATATAATCTAACATTTTTCCTTTTAATCACATTCAGATACATATTTCAGGGCTGTTCATTGTGTTTGCAAACTTGTGCAACCATCACCACCATCCATTACCTATACACTTCCATCATTCCAAATAGGAATCCTGTACAATTTAAGGCTTAACTTCTCATTCCTTATCCTCACCCTGTTCCCTGGTAACCTATATTCTAGATTCTGACTCTATGACTTTGTGCTGTCTAATTCTTTCAAATCAGCGAGATCATACAGTATTTGTCCTTTTGTGTCTGGCTTATTTCACGCAACATGATGTCTTCAAGGTTCATCCATGTTGTCACAGGTATCAAGACTTCATTCTTTTTTACAGCTAAATAATATTCCATTCAATGGTCATACTACATTTTACTTACCCATTCATTGGTTGATGGACACTTGGGTTGCTTCCATCTCTTGGCAATTGTGATAATGCCACTGTGATCATCAGTATGCAAATATCTGCATCCCTGTTTTCAGTCCTTTGGGCTATATACCTAGTAGTGGAATTGCCAGTTCATATGGTAGTTCTATACTTAGCTTTCTGAGGAGCTGCCAAACTGTGTGACAATATTTGTGCATCATGAAATACACAGCCCCTTCCGTGAAGTAATTATGATTCCTGATAAGATGCTCAGATGGCGGACTGTGTATAGTGTTGGCATCCAGCAGAGGCTCGACAGATGGATGCTACTGCCCGAGTTCTGTTCACAGAGTCTCGGGTAGGGGACTTGGAGGCTTGACACTCAGGGTATCGCGAGGGGAGGCTGGACACCCACTACTGTGGGCTTACATGCTCCAAAACAAGAGCCTGCTTTCGTTCTTAAAATGTTGGCTTCAAAATAGAACTTTCAGCTTGTTTCTCTCTTTTGTACATGGTTCTTCATCTTCTGGAATGCAGAGACTGGGATGACCTCTTGGTGTGGCAGGGAACAGATTCCATGGTGACAATGGCCCTCTGGGGGAGGGGAGCTCAGGCTGGGCCATCTCGGACCTAACCAGGGGGGTTGGTTACCAGAAATAAAAGGGCCTCCTTCCAAGTGGGTTTCACCTGTAAGGCGATCCCTCGGCCTGGTCTCCAAGGACTTCATTAGAGAGGGATTCCTGGTGGCTGTACCGCCTTATTAAAGGCTCTTAAAAAGTCTCGCCTAATGACGATGAGTGGAGGGCAAAATGTTACCCCATTATAAACAAGTCCAGGGCAGAACCAATTCCTCATATTGTGCTTTATTTTTTCTTCACAATATTATCTGGGCAGACAAGAAAGGTTTGATGGCAATGTAATTTTTTCCATCAACACAAAAAAAGCACCATCACATTAATGGTGGCCAACCGGAAACTTACTTTACCTTAACTACCTAAAATAAGTTCAGCCTATATTTGTTTTTAGCAATAGTATGGTAGGATACCAGCCACCCTTAAAAAGGATCAATTTTAAAATAGCCACAGAAGGTGACAGTATAAAAATCTTGACAAAAAAATCTTTAAATACGGAAACACTTTTATATATTTATTTCATTTTAAAAAAAGCAGTAACACAAAACAAAAGGAAAACTTGGTTGCTTTAAGGCTTAAGAGGACAAAAATAAACACAAGTGCCAAAGCTTTCCCCAAAGAAATATGATCGGCTATCACATCTTCAAATGCTCCCCTTGGGAGAAAAACTTAATTAAAATAAACTAGCTGTAAGGACTACTCAAAAGGGTACATGACATGGCATTAATAAGTGTCTACACTACAGTCCTATGTATGGACAGCTGCAGGTTTTTGATTGTGCCGGCCTTTCCACCTTCCACAGATAGGATGTAGCCTGACAAATTCTCGCACCACTGCTGTGTCCCCCAGTCTTTTTAAATTGGTGGGTGGCTGTGCCAATCTGTTGGTTTTGGCTGCAGAGTCATTACTGTTTGACCTTGGTACACAAAACCACCTTGTCATGGACAGAATGTTGGCTTAAGGTGTTTTTCTGGAGTAGTGGTGATGAAATGGTGCAGTTTTCTTTGAGCCCAGGATGCATAACTCATGGTTGTCTGTGAGCATGTACATGGAACACAGTGACTCCCTGGTCAAGGCTAAGGGACTTGCATTATCACCACTTACCCGATTCAGATGCATGATTTTTATGATGATGGTAATGATATTTTCTTGTATTGTGCATAATACTCAGATTCCTCTGCCAACCAGAAGGCTGCCATTAAATACCCTGTTGGTTAAAAGGGCAAACTTAATGTTTAAACACCCAGTAGGCATATCCATGGTTGAAGTTGTACCACTGATGGCAAATATTTAAATGGACCTCGAGCTGTGCTGAGGTCTCTAGAATCTATATGTCCCAGAAAACTTAAAAATCCTTCACATTTGTAGCAAATATCGTTTGCTGAGGGATCCCACTGGCTTAGTGAAGGCTGCACTTGTTTCCATCTCATACCCCACAGATCTGGCTATTCTAGAAAACCTCCACTCCCTGATCCAATCTGACTGTTTTAATCTTTAAAAAAGTCTTCCTCCTTCCCACCTCTGCAACAAATGTCCTTTGTCCCATAATAATTAAAAAAAAATTCCTGAAAGATCCAAATTGAGTAACAATAAAAATCTGATTGGAGCCCCCATAAGCCTGACAATGTAGAATTGTATTTCTTAAAAAGTGTGTAACCACATTTGTCCGGGCTGCAAAAGACGCCACAGAAAGATCAGAATAGAATTTCAACCGACTCCCTAATTTCCTTAGAGTGGCTTATATTTCAAGCCCTTCCTGTTTTTTTCTGATAGAGTCGGTATACTTTACTAACCATAAGTGATAAGGAAGTGTAAAAACAGCCACTGACTTTAAGAATACGATTTAAAATAGACTTAAAGTCCATATTTATAAAATACATGTTTTAACATACATTTAATTACAAATATAGACTATTTGCAATTCTCTTCATTCAATAGATACTTGACATGAAAGCTGGGCATGTGTTGGCAGGGCACTGATTATTTGCATTTAATTCTGATTACTGTAACTTCTCTTGGTTTAAAATCCCTACCTAATTTCTGGTACCAGGCCAGAGCTAGGCTTTTAGACGATAAACAATGCACATTTGCTAATGAAATAAAAGTCCCATCGAAACGGACAGCCCTATCTGAACATGCAGAGATAAGCTGGGCTGAGCCAGAGGGATGTTCATTTTTGTTTGAACTATTTGGAGGTGCTTCCTTAATTCTAAATGTGACTTTCACCTGAATCTTAAGCCTGCAAGAACTGCCCATCCTGTAAAATCTTCTGGGACCAGTTCTGTTTGCTGTAGAACATGCTAGTCGTCTTTTTTGTCTCCGTTTCAGGGTGCTAAGGTAGTGAGGGCTCGGGAGGACAGAGGGGGTAATTGAGTTGTTTTATCCTTCTGGGCTCTTTGGAGAACCCCTGGCCCCAGTTTGCAAAGTGCGTGTGTTCTATTTAATCCTGACGTTGGCCAACATATCACCATGTTTATGGCTAAGGGAGTTAGCTGACAGCTGGGTAAGAATCCCTTTCCAATGTGAAATAGGCAGAAGTGATTCTCTGTCGTCTGATCGCAAAATAATTGAGACAACGAAAAGGAGGAGGAGAAAGAAAATGACTAGTTGAGGCTTTTATATACATTCATTGCTTCTAACATGTTTTTAACAACAAGGAAAATGCAACATCAACTACTCTTAGAGTGAGTGCAGCCAGAATACTGTACAGTTCTGGGTCAGGCGATTGGGCACTTTTACTGTTAAAACCAGACAACAAAACCCCACAGCAAAAGGAAACAAGCCGGAAGTTAACCACCATGACCTTTTTTTGATATATACATTTTTCGAACACTCTGTAAATCCCAGTTTAAACAACAACAACAACGATGACAATAACAAAAGACAAACAGGCTTTATATTAAAAAATGTCCGTGCTCTTCATTGTTACTTCTAAAGCAGCTTGGAGAATCTCGCCCCTTGGAGTGTACTGCAAACTGACTCCATTACAATTATCTTGGCAGAATAGCAGCACAGGATTTGATATTCCATATTCATCACTTTTGACAATGTAAACCTTTCATAAAATAATATTTTGCTGAAAAGTTAGAATAGAATCATTCAAAGGTCTGATCGTCCTGTTCCCTGAGGCCTGCCAGGGAGGTCTGATTTCGTACCCCGGGTTTCCTGCTGTCTCTCGGTGTGGAGCCTTAAGTGTGGTGTATTTCAGGAGGAACCTGAAAGATGGTTCTGGAGGACGGCCTGCCTGGGAGGAGGGCAGCAGTGCTCTAGATGGTCTACATTTAAAGAGTCCAGGTAGAGCAACTCTCTAAAGGCCAAACCATCCTCAGCCAGATTTTAACCCTCTGGTCATTTGCCACCTGGATTTTCAACTGAATGAACCCCATGGGCTGAACCAAACATGCATGCAATCCTTTAACTCGAGCTAAATTCCAAATCGCCCAGGGACAAGGAAACTTTCAAGGAACAAGGTCAAAGGGACAACAGCTATATCCCTCGCCATAGCCCATTCCACTGAAACGGCCCGCGTGACCCAGGGGTCCTCAGTTAGCTGAGACCCCCGGCTTCTCTCACCTTCTCAGAAATGCTTTGGAGGAATTGAGACAAAAATCTCAAATGGAAAATGATTGTTTGTGCTAACAAATAGTGTAGAGGCCATAACTAAATAGAATTTGAAAAAATGCTGAGATGCACGTATTTTTTTTTAAAGCAGCTTTCAAAATATCAACCACAGCATTAAACATCAAACATAGTACATTCCAAAGTTAATACAAATAAATGGTATATAATGCAATAATGCCACGAAGTTATTCCACATGTCTCAAAGATGCTAAACTTAAAAAAAATATTTTCTACGTTATTAGCTCTAGACTTGACTTCTTTTGCTACTTCTCTATTTCTGCCACTGATTTTTTTCTTTTTTTTTAAATGCCCCAGGTTGTACAGATAATCCCCAAATCCCACACCTGGAACATTTTTTTTTTCCTGTCAGGTTTTCAAATAAAACCAAACTACAATGACAAGATAATGTTTTACATTGTAATCCCACAGACAACAATCAATCGATGACACTGCATTTCGACGCTTCCTTTAGGATTTATGACTCTTCCCGTGGTCATTTAAAGCCTTGCTTTAAGCTGCACAGACAGGCCCATAGGCCGTGGCCTGGTCCCACACAGATGGCCTTCCCTCCAGCTTGGCAGCGACTCTCCAGCCTTCGCCGTGTCCCTCCGCCAGGCTCTGGGTCCTTCTCCTCTGTGACTGCAGCGGCCCTCCACAGTGATCAGTTCTCTGAGGCGACTCCCCAGGGTGCCTCTTCAGGGGCAGTCTTAAGAAATGGCCAAAACCAAGAGCCCGGGGCTCCCAGGTCCTCGTGTGTGAGCCAGGAGGGTGACAGCCCTGGCAGGGTCGCAGTATTGCTCTTACTTGACAATCAAATCTGATTTCTGTCAACTTCCAGACATCTGGGGACCACACTGCTCTGCTTAGAAACCTTCAAGGAGGCCAGTGGGTGCCCAGGCTCAGTCCCAGGATGTGGCCCTCCCAGCTGGGGCAAAAGGCAGGACCGCAGACTGGGGTCCCCGACAGAAAAGCAGGCACTTGCGGCGGCCTGATGCTGGGTAACTCTAGCCTTCCTGATGCTGAAGAAGCCACCAAAAACGTCCACTTCCTCGTGTTCTAGAGGATTCGTTTTTTTCTCAGACAGAGCCAGTATTTGGAGGGGCATATCCAAAATATATGAATATACTCATCAGGGCTTAAGGTACTGGATGATATTGTATAAATTGCTAAAAATGCTTCTCGGCACAATTGGTAGCTTAAAAAAATACTTTCCTATGGTTAAGGGCATTTTTCCCATCAATGTCCTTCGGCGTGGAACTCTCAGTGGATACCATGTCCATCCAAAATTCCCAGGATTTTTTTTTCTTCCAACCAGGTATGTGTACCATGTGTGAATCATGTGGATCAAATGCAAAGTGTCTGTTCTTCATGGCAGGGAAAAAGCCACTTCCTTCCAAACACCCTCCTTCTGTAAATATTGCAGTCCCCAGGGCAAATCAACGTTAGTGAAATGAACACCCTCTTCCCAGCCCCCAGCAGCCAGAAAACGGGCTTCTCTAACAGTCACATCCTTGGTCGGTATGTTTGCTCTTGAGATGGTGAGTGGGTCCGGCCAAGGGCACAGAAAACAGCCCGTGTTGCCAGGCTCGGGAGACTCTAGGTGGAGGTGCACGGAGTGGTGCTGGGCAACTAGTGGCGGGTTTCCAAAGACAGGAGTTTCAGTGGGACTGTCTTAAATAAATAAATCTTTTTCTTAGTAATGTAAAAAATAAATGACATCTCCCTTTGGCAGTAAGTAGCTGATTCGACATTTAGCCTGAAAGTTGTTTTTGTTTTGCTTTGCTTTGTTTTAAGAGCCCATAACTTCATTTCATTGTACATCCAGACACTGCATGTCATCTCTATCACTTTGTCAACCTTTTTTGCATATATATTTGCGGCAGGGCTGCAGACTTCACTTGTGCCCCAGGTAGGCACCCAGGGTGATGCACGCTCCCACCAGAGCCAGGCTGAGCAGTGTCTTCAGAGACAGCCAGGAGAAATCAAACAGGGGCCGCACGCTGGGGCCGTACAGCTCCACAAAGGCGTCCTGCAGGGGCAGAGGAGGAAGGAAAGAAGGATGTCAGAGAGAGAGCACAAAATGCCGACCTCCAGAGACAGGTGCATCAGCCGGAGCAGCCTGGGCAGCTTCAGAAGGGCGAGAAGAAAGGTAAAACGCTCGGGACCCCCCTTTTTACATCCATCCAAGCACTATTTACTGAGAACCTATTTACATGATGGGCGCATCAGTGAATAAGAAAGACTGCAAGTTCCCTCCTCATGGAGCTTTCTAGCAGAGCCCGATAGACAAAAATCAAAACAAATACATCACAGTGTACATTTGAGGGTGGTAAGTGCTAAGGAGGGAAATAAAACACCAGAGGCAGTTAGGGGAGGCTGCAGGCTTTGTGACTTGGGCTAGCATGGCCATTAAAACAATAAGACAAATCAACAGCTACGGGGACGCTCCTCCAGGGAGCGCTCTCTGTCTGCCAGGCACTTCACTGAATGCCTTACATGCATTATTATATTATTCTTTATACCAGTCTCATATGTGGTTTCACTTGTTCCTATTCTGTGGATGAAAAAAGCTGAGGCTGAGAGAGGGAAAGGGAGCGTTGGCAGTGTACAGACTTGAACCCAGGTCCAAGCCAGCCGAACACCAGCAGCCCGGCGGAGCGCTCTCTCTTTACCACGAATCGGGGCTGGAACTGGGCGCACCAGCAGGGCCGCCTTCAGGTCCTGGCCAGGGTTCTCTCCGGGAGAAGCCGCCAGAGCGCTCTGCGTTGCTCCTGGGGGTGGAGGGTAACTCCGGTTGTGAAATTCACAAAGCACAGCAGTCAGGGGTCACTCGCTGCGCAGACCCCAAGGGAAGAAGAGGGCTTCTGGCATGTTCCTGCTGCTGCCTGGGAAAGCCGGCTCTGCAGCCTGTTGTAGCAGACTGCCCCCACCCCACTCCAGTGCCCCGGACTCCAGGAATCACAGCTTGCTCATCTCCTAGGTTTTGGAGGGTGGTGGTGATGGTTAGGTTTCACGTTTGGACTCGGCGAGTATTTGGACAACTCCCTGAATGAAGAGCTAATGTATAAATCAATAAGTGAAATTCTTTTCACTTAGTGTGATTTATTCAGGTATGAAGAGGAAACGAGATATAGCTCCACATGGCTCCTAACTGCCTTGAATCAAAGCAGGAGACTTTAATACAGGAGGCGGTAAGACGCTGGATCTCCCACAGGGCCCTGAGGGGAAAGTTCTAACAACGGCCACGGTGTTTGTGTCTATTTGGGGCACGCATTAGTAGCAGAGGGGACAGGTATCATCTTTGTCTCCTCACTGCTGTAGGTGCTTGACAATGTCTGTTCACTTTAATGACTAAGGTGTTTTAATTTAACCGTGGGTTTGAATTTTGTCTCTGGCCTAAGGCTTTACCCAGATGCTTGATTTCCCTGTTTGCAGTGATTCCTTCTGTATGTAACAACCTCTACGAGTCCTGATGGAGTCTTGAAGATGAGGGTCTAGGGCATTATTAGAGGGACTGTCCATGTCAAAAAATACAGATTTACCCAATTACTTTTCATAACTGCGTAGTATTCCACAAAATACACATGCATATATATATTCCATATATTTACATATGATACCATAATTGATTTGCCTAATTCCTAATTTAGGTTGTTTTAAAATTTTGCTGTTCTGCTTTTCTAACATAACCCAAACAACAAACTACCCATCTACAGAAAGACTTCGGCTGGCACAGGATAACCAAGCCTGGTGAAAGTGGAGGAGAGAAACTCAAGCAAAGTTCATCGGAGCATTCTCACTTCTCCAACAGAGCTGACTGGCTACATGCAACTAAACTTGACACGCTGCCTCTAAAATAATGAAGAATTATCATCACACAAATCAATCTGTCATACAAAGCAAAAAATCAAAACTAGACTGGGGAAGCAGCAGAATGTGCAGCAAAAAGGAAAAATTATACATAATAGAAAATTAATAAATGATTTTAAAAATGAAAAAAATTGCTATTATAAGTAACGTTAATGTACATCTTTGAACATAAATTCTTGTCTACTTGCCTAGTTTTATTGTGTGTTTTTTTTAAAGGTAAATTCCTAGAAGTCAACCCAGTAGACCTCTGATCAAAATTGCTTCCTGCGTTTTGTGAGGGGGTGTAGTGACCCCCCCTTACTCTCTCACTGCCTTTTAAAAAAAAGGCAGACAGTGGTTCTCAACTGGGATGATTTTGTCCCCCAGCAGACATTTGACAATGCCTGGAGGCAGTTTTGGTAGCCACGATTAGAGGGGGTGCTGCTGGTGTTTGGTGGGTAGAGGCCAGTGACACTGTTGGACCTCCCACGATGGCCAGGGCAGCCCCCCAGCCAGGAGTCCTCCAGCCTGCAGCACCAGCAGTGCCGGGGCCGCGGAAACCTAGGTCAGAGGCAACTCTGGGATGACGGGCTGCAGGAGACCAATGGTCCATCGCGTGTGTGTCGCGTGTGTCAACAGCCTGACTGAGAGACCGGTCACCACCCAGTGGGTGCACTTGTCCTTCAGATGCACTAGATCAGCGTGTACCAGGAGAGGGCGCAAGGGCTTTCTCCTTCTTCTAAAAAAACCTATTGTTAAATTTTCTGAATTTGAGTCTTACAAAAGCAAAGCAACAGACATAAATGAAAGAGGTGTCTAGTGCTTTCAGCACAAGGCTGAAGTAACTGTTGTGTTTGCTTTTTGAGAAACATGCCATGTCTGTATAATCAGGGATATGGGGGTGGGAAAGAGCCAGCACATTCACGAGCAGGGGGAATGCTGCCCCTTGCCAAGGTCATCCCAGGGTCCCTGGATGCAGCCTAAGAGCCTCCTCTCCACGCTGCATTTCCATCCAAGGATGGGCGGGCTGACACCCCCCAGCAGCCCCACCCAAGGACTGTCTGCAAGCCAGCCTGACATTCAGAGGGGCAGCGGTTGGGCCCGGAATGCCTTTAGTTCACAGGGAGTTTCTGCATTGAATCAAGGCCCTCGTCACCCAAACTAAACCCTTTCTAGACATGGAGCCATCCTGGGAAGGTGGAAGCACAAAGGGACAAGCTCAGCTGACACCATCTCTGTTTGCTTGGTGCAGAGAAGAAATGCCTCCCCAAATATCCTCTCTGGGGCTGGTATATTCCCTCACAGCCCCCACCTCCTCATGTAAGTAACTGCTTCTAATGGACCCAATTTCTGATGTGCATTGTGAAGAGCAGGGTGAGGTGAAGTAGATCTACTGACCTGGAGAATGAGTCTGCAAAGGGCACTGGACTTGAGGGAGAAGGTTGTGCAGTTCCGGCCCTGACATTTTATTAGCTTATGACCCTGAGGCAAATTTCCCAACCCCAACCTCATTTACTTCATCCATAAAACTGGTTGTCATGAAGGTTAAAGTAGGTGATTCAAAAACATTTGTCAGTGTAGCTGAGAATGTGAAACAGTGGCCGTATTAGGAACTCATCCCCTAGGTTTGGCCTCTTGCAGGTCTGCTATATCCCCACCTAACCTGCCCTGCCCACTTCCAGATGTTTTACTGATCCCAATATTTGACAAAGGCAATTTGCTTGCTCTCTCTAAGGCATGAGCTCTTGGTGCTGAAGATGGTCAGGGATTTCTACAGAAATTGTGATTTAAAATGTGCATGTTCCATGTTCTGGTGAAGACGGGAAGTGACAGTAAAAGCCCATCATGAAATGCTGTCCTTAAATTATGAGCCAGGCTGTAGGGCTCTGGGTGAGTCATGTAACCCCCGCGAGCCTCAGTTTCCCTCTTGGTTATAAGAGAGAGGTTGAATCTGGTCCCTAAGCTTTGCCCATCTATGATTCCAAAGTGCAAAGTCAATCCTCTATTTTGGGACTGGCTGTCCTAGACAGCTACTTCCATAGGGATTCTTCTTGCTTTTTCAAACATCCTGATTAGAGAGATTTCCGAAGTCTGTTTGAACAGTCTGTCATTATTTGTTTAAGTTTGAAAGCTGTTTTAAATAAACATATGCTCATTGTATGTATTAAAAGCAACAAAGAAGGACAAAGCAAACCTGGGACATCATCACGTGATCCGGAAAAAATCCCATTTATATATTTGGGAGGCACCGCAGCCCTGGCTCATGTCGGGACCGGCAGAGGCTGACGCTGTTCCCCTGAAGTGCACGTGCGGGAAAGGAGGTCCCCTCCCCCTGCCACCCTCTCCCCCTTCCTGGCCCCATGTGGGTGAGGAGGCAGCTTCCCCACAAACCGTCAGAGTCAGAGGCCACAGGTGGGACTGCATCCGAGGTCCACCCAGGGCCTGCCGGGCAGGCGGCATGGCCAGCCCCCATGGTCAGCCTCCACCACACCCGCGCGGCAGGCCCAGAAGGAAAGAGACAAGGCCAGACAGCCGTGTGTCATCCAAAGGCTTCTCATCCCTCACCTGTTACATCAGTGGTGCGACACACTCACCCCTTCTCTCTGTCTCTCTCTCTCACACACACACCCCTTTAGATAGCCGGCCCTCCAAAATTGTTCTTTTTCCCTTCAGAAGTATTCAAGGAGTTCCATTTAAATCTGATTCTAAATAAAATGAGATTGAAAAACAAACTGGTCAAATTGGCAGAAAACGACAAGAATGTTAATTAACACTGAGTGCTGGAAAGGGTGGGGTGGGCGTGGGGCGCCAGGACAGTCTTGCCTATTGGGAGGGCTCTGGGGTGCAAGTAAACATGGAGACCTTTCCTGTTTGCAGTGCGTATCAAAAGCCATAAAAACATTATCCTATTGGTAATTCCACTTCTGGTTATTTACCTTAAAAATTAACTAATAAACTGCATGTATAGTTTATAATAGCAAAAACCTGAAAACAAATGTCTGAAAATATGGGACTGGTTAAATACCTTATGGTACATCCTTACGATGGAATACTATTCAGCCATTAAAATTTGTACCCTATGTTTACTGGCAAGGAATTATGTTCTCAACATATTGTTGAGCAAAGCAGCTAACAAAACAGCAAGGAAAACATGGTTCCATTTTTTGTAAAAACCTAACATAGATGTGTGTGTGTGTGTGTGTGCGCGTGTGTGTGTACACAAAGGAAAAAGAATGTAAGGAAAGACACCCAGAGGTTAACAGTGATGATCCCTGTCGGCGGGAGGGGTATGGGAGATGGCATTTACGGGTTACTAAATTCTCTTGCTTAGGTGTCTTATTCTTAGACAATAAGCATGCATTAATATTTACTATATGTATTTTAAAAGATATTATATATAATAATGATACATGCTCACTGTTTATTGAACTTGAAAAAATATCAGGCTCCATAATTTTCCAGGCAGAGGTACTGGGAGCTGGCCAGGATGGAGGGGTGGGTGGGCTTCCAGGTGGCAGCTGTGGCCCCCTTGTCTGAACAATTTCCGGGAAGTGGAATCCTCTTCAGAGTGAGTTCCAGAAGAGCTGTCAGGAGCCCTGTTCAGCTCAACCAACACCTGCAATAAGAGGTTCAGACCCTGGGCTCGGTGTTGCTTCTCTGCCATCTTTACACGCTGGGGAGATTCACTACGGCCTGGCTAGCTGTGAGCAAGTGAGCAATTCAGTTACGTGCCACCGTCTTTGGGCTGCCTATATGCAGGCATCTTACGATCAGTGGGAGATAGTAGGGGGGAAAGCCATTCTGCCCTCCAGGAGCTCATAATCTAGAGAGAGAGAATGTGCCTACATGAGCACATTTGTATTAAACTCAATGAGCACTGCCATTTTGTAATCCGCACAAAGTGGAAGATCCCAGCAGCAGTAAAACAGACAGGGCCAACAAGAAATCAAACGCTGCTATCAAACACCTTTGATATTTTCCATTTTTCATGGCTTTAAAATGTCCTCCTCATAGGGATCTCCATGTGCCCTCCCTGCCACCCCCACCCGCCCCATGACAACCAGAGGGTTAAGGAAGGGAAAGAAAATGGAAAGGACAAAACCACAGTCATACCACACTTTGACCTGGAAGGAACCTCAAAGTCAGTCCAGAGTTCCTGCACTGGTATAAAAATGCCTAATAAAGATATTTTCCCTTTGACAAGGAAGGCAAATAAAACCTAGACAGGTTAAGTCAATGTGGCCTGAGCCTGTACTAACAAGCAAACGCACGGTGCAGGAGGAGGGGATAGGGTCCAGGTTTTAGCTCCCTGCCCCGTGCTCTCCACAGCTCAGAAAATGGGCAAGCAGTTGTGCGTCCATCTGACTGCCTGTGCCCCTCCTCCCCAAACGCCCCCCACCAGTGGGCGTCCTCCCCTCCTTGACCTTCCCCTTTGCCCCAGTCCTGACCCCATCCCACAGCAGGCCTCATCTGGGCTTCCAGATGCTACTGAAGAGAGTCGCCCACCAAACAGACAGGAGCTGCTCTAAGTTCACGCTCTCCAAACCCAGTGAGTTCTTGAAACCACTTAGTGGTCCTTTATCCTTGGTCAGATCTTTTCTCTGTCCTTTTTAATGCCTATTCCAGACAAATTGCACTTTTCTTAAGTGTC
>PVKY010009021.1:0-13603 GCA_004027775.1 Bradypus variegatus
GATTCAAAGGCATATCTGAAGCAAGTCGAGTCCATCGACTTTTTTGAGAGGCCTTCTCCCTCGGGGAATGGATCACTCAGGACTGGACAACCTCCCCAGGGTATCAGGGATTCAGTTCTAATCCCCTTACAGAGACCCTGTAGGGATTTGAAACCCACGGCCTAGGTGAGGCCTCTCTTTAAAAAATCATTTAAAAATGTATGCTTCTATAAAGTTTGAATCCTGATGTATAATACAAGATGCCTTCTTTGGAAAGAGCACAATTTTAAAAAATTGGGAGTGCTCTAAAAATGACAGATGTGTGACTACCCTATGATCGTAAAGTAGGGAGTAAGTGCCCAATCTGTGGGCTAAGAGCTTAAGGTGGGCTTCTATCCTGTCACAGCTCCAATCCGGGGGCATGTTGGACTCACAGGGCTGGGTCTAAGGAATAACAACATCTGGAAGCAAGTGACCAATGCCAGACAAGCCCTTGCCAGCCCTGAGAGGAACCGCTACAATATGGACCATGGGTGTAAAGGCAAACAGTGGGTTTTGGTAAAGAGATAATGTATGAAAGCCTGGCTACTCAAAGCGTAGCCACCGGACCAGCTATGTGGGCATGGCGTGATGTTCATCAGAAATGCAGACCCTTGGACCCCACTCCAGACCAAATGAATCAGAATCTGCATTTTAATAAGATCCCTGGGTGGGTCCTGTGTACATTAAAGTTTGAGAAGCATCCCTCCAACTGGCTCACACTATATAGACAGGAAATGGGGAGGGGTAATAAAGTTACTTTCCAACAACCTCAATATGGAATGCCCAGCTGCTTCTTTGAACAGCCAGCTCCTACTCAGCCTTCAAAACCCCTTTCCAATGTTGCTTCCTCTCTGAAACCCTCCAGATTTTCCCAGAGAGAGGATCAACTAATGCCTACTCAGGGCACTCATGCTACTTGGTAAGTAAATACCTCTAATACAACATCATCTTATCATTATAATCATTAGTTCTGTTTTTATACTCCTCTGCTGGGGACCATGTTTCATCCATGGCTTTGTCCCTGGTCACTAGCAGAGAGCCTGGAAAATAAGAAGAGTTCAATAAGGCACTGACTTGAAATGAAGCATGAAATTAGCAGACAGGCCAACCTGATAAATCAGCCACCACCACTAGCATGTTGGCAAGGCAAAGAGACAATTTCCCTGCTCAGTGATAAGAGTCAGCCTCCCAAGAAGAAGACTGGAGCCAAATGCAATTCCCTCCAGGGAAATAAGGTTCACACTCAGATATCAAGGTCAGGGGGAGAGACAGAGAAAGAAACAGAATGAGCAAGAATGACCCTCAAGATCTGAAGCATGGGCCGGGGAAGGCAGAGAGAGGTCTGCATCACTGAAGACATCCAGCCAAAGGGTCAGATGCATCGGCTGAGCACAAATGCAGATGCTACCAGAGGCTGCCCTCAGTGGTCACCAAACAGGACGACAGGACCATAACCGGGCCCTGGGGCTGGGACCTGGAGGACTCCCCTCCTGCAAAACCCTCCAGGGCACTTCCAAAACCCAGAGCTGGAAACTCTCACCTGGCTTTCTGCGGAGTCCTCCAGGCAAGGCATCAGTTTCTCTTGGCCTCTCTAAACTCTTGTTCTCAGAATCCTTGGGCTTGTGGCACTCCCATCGCTACCCCTCACCCCCCCCACACACACAAATAAACTGCAGCCCCTTTGCAAAACCTCCCAAATGCCTCTCACTCCTGCACTCAAATCAACTCTCAGCCTCTCCACCCCACCACCGACTGCACTGACTTATTCCAGCACCCTGACACTTGAAGTTTCTCTCTATTTGAAGGCAAACTTTTATTGTGCACTTACCATAGGCTCATTTCACCCTCCCCACAACCTAAGCCCTATTCTTAACCCCAGAGAACTGAGTGCCAGGGAGGCTCTGTCACCTGGCCAGAGTCCCACAGGTAGAGCGTGGCAGACCAGGGCAGAGGTCAGCACAGGCCAAGGGGGCAGCTGAGCTCACACACCACCACCTGCCTCCAGTGTGAAAGGGCTTTGTCACCTTTCCTTCTCACCAGGTGGCCCTGGGGCTGCTGTCACTTCATTTGACTACACCTTGGGGCACAAAACCCTGACATGATCCTGGCAGAAACTGGAGGTATCTCTCCTAGTGGTCTGCAGGTACACCCAGAACTCAGCAACCAACCTTGGCCTGAGTCTCCCACATTTATGCATGCCAGCTGCTGGCTGTAGAAGGACAGGTGGGGAATGGGGGATGGCTCCTGGCAAACTTTTCTTACTGGAGAACCAAAAGAACAAAGTACAGGTTTGGGGACAGCAGTCTCGGGAGATACCCAGTAACTGTTTGTAGAATGAATGCATTGGCATTCCAAGTTCCGGGAGCGAGAGACCCAGTTGGGGAAAAATGGAGAGCTTCATGGATGGGGGCACTGGACGAGGCTGCTGTGTCCAGCTGCTCAGGCTGCACACTGCACAGCTCCTGGGCACGCCATTCTCATAGACTGTGAGGTAAATGGCTCTCCCTGGAGTAGCGCCACAAAGCAACCCTGGCATCAAAGGTTGGATCTCCACAGAAGAGACTGGGGGTGGACACTGCTGTGGTGGCCTCAGGTGCAAAGGGAGCCAAGCAGAAGGAACGTGTGAGAGTGGTGAGTCGAGAGGCGGCTTGGGGTGGGCTAGGCAGTCTGGCCAGAGTCAAGGGCAGAGGGATCCTCGAGGGTGTCTCCAGCTTTTGAATACAGTCAGCCCAGGCCTACACAGCCAGTCTAAACCAATGGTTCTCAGCCAGGGGCGATTTTGCCCCTCAGGGGGCATTTGGCAACGTCTGGGGACACAGGGTGGTCATAGCTGGGAGGGAGTTGATAACAATACGGAGCCGGGAGAAGCCAGGGATGCTGCTAAATATCCTACGATGCTCAGACAGCGCCCCCAACACCCACACAACAAAAATTATCTGGCCCCAGGTTGAGGAGCCCTGATCTAAAACCAAGAAGGTGATAATGGAAAGAGAATGGAAAGTACTGGCAGGAGAGATATGCTGCAGCTCAGGCGAGGGGTCTGTGGGCTGCCTGGGGGGAGCTCCAAGGGGCCTGGGCTTTGAACCTAGAGTGCTGAGTGGGTGGCATCATTATCATGCACAGTGTTGGGCTGTGTGTGTGTGTGTGTGTGTGTGTGTGTGTGTGTGTGTGTGTTTTGCAGTGGAGAAAGGCCAGAATGTCAGGATCTTAGAGCCAGAGGAGTGCAGGGCCTTTGGTGGGTATGAGGTGGGGCCCCAAATCAGCTTTTTAACAAGTGCCCCAGGAGATTCTGAGGGAGAGGGTGGTGGACCACCCTTTGAAATGTGCGAGTCTGGGGAGGAGGGGTAACAGAGTCCATCAGTCCCCAGTGTGAGATGACCTGGGTTCAAATCCCAGCTCTACCACTTACCCCAACAGTGAGCCTGAGCAGGTCATGCCTCACTAAGCCTCAGTTTCCTTATCTGTAAAAGGAATGATGCCCCCTTGGCTTTGCTGTGTTTGGGTGAGTATCAGGGGTGGTGGGAAGGGGTCTGGTGAACAGTCAGCACTCAGCAAATGGTGGCTATGGTTACCAACGAACAACTCCTCACTCCATGGTAACTGCTGCCCAGGAGGGAGTCTCGTTCCATCATGAGTTGTTATCCCCGTTGCTCAGAAGGGAGTGATCGAGGCCCAGAGACCACCAAGACAGGCACCAAATCACACAGATGCCAACAAGAGCAGGCCTCTGAAGCGGACCCTTGCCACTTCCCACTGCAGTCTCTGCAGTGTCGGGGTTGGGGGCCTGGTGAGGTGGGTGCTCTGGCAGGCAGGACCTGATGCCCAGGGTCTGGAAGGGTTCATTTCAAACCACCCCCAGCACCAGCATCCTGGGAGTGAGGCTCATGGGTGCGCTGTCCTCCCGACAGCTGCAGAGCAAGGTGCTGGGATCACCAGGGGCCGGCCCCTCAGAAGCACTGCCCAGGCCAGGTACCCTGTCCCCCACCCAGCTCAATCACTCCAGGAACTGTGATGAAGGCAGGGGGTGGCCTTTTCCACTGGCTGGTCTGATCATCCTCCCATACTCCCTGCTTTGCCCCATCCGTTCCCCAGTCTACTCGTCCATCCATCAAAAGAGGAAAAATAGACAGCAGAGCCCCACCCAAAAGATCTTTTTGTGTGTGTACTTATTTATCAAACTTTTGGGGTGGAGGGGGAAAGAAAGTCACCTTGGGCAGAAGCCCAAGGGGAAAACATTAACATCAGCCAGGAGCATAAAAGAACTCACAAATACTTAATCAGACCAGAGTGTGGTCCTTATCTGCCCAATTAATTGCAATTTATAGCCAGAGGGGCCAAGCTTGAACAGTCTCTAGTGTCCTGAATGAACAAAAAAATCTGTCCAATTTCCCGCTGCCCCACCTTCCCCTAAGGCTCTCCACAGGGCTGGCCATGGGAAGAGTGGGCCTGGTCCAGCGTCCATGGAAAGGCAAGGCGGCCAGAAGCTCATTATATAGATGGGGAAATGCTTAAAACTAGTTCTCCAGTGCATGGCACCCTTTCTCCTGGTACGACAGCCCCGATAGACGTTTGGTTACCCCCCAGGGAGGGGGCGATCCCCTCTTCACCAGGAAGCCAGTTCTGAAGGGTGGCTGCTTCCAAAGTCCTCATTTCTACTGAGCCCCTACCCAGCTCGGCCCCATCCTGGGCAACCTTTGTTCAAAAGCATTGGCTGACCATCTCTCTGTAAGCCCACTCAGCAGGTGAACTCACTGCCCTGTCCCCTATGTAGGACATGACTCCCAGGGGTGTGAATCCCCCTGACAATATGGGACATGATTCCTGGGGATGAGCCTGGACCCAGCACTGTAGGATTGAGAGGATCTTCTTGACCAAAATGGAGAGGAGAAATAAAACAAAACAAGGTTCCGGTGGCTAAGAGATTTCAAATGGAGTCGAGAGGTCACTCTGGAGGACATTTTTATGCGCTATATAGATATCACCTTTTAGTTTTTAGCGTGTTGGAATGGCTAGAGGGAAATATGTGAAGCTGTCAAACTGCAACCCAGTGACCTTGATTCTTGAAGGCAAGTATAACTATGTAACTTGCACAGTGGGACTGTGTGACTGTGAAAACCTTGTGGCTCGTACTCCCTTTATCCAGTGTATTGACATATAAGAGGAAAAATGGGGATTAAAAATTAGAATAGGGTGGGATGGGGGGGGATGGAAAGATTTAGGTGTTCTGTTTTGCTTTTATCTTTATTTTGGAGTAAAGAAAAGGTTCAAAAATGGATTCTGGTGATGAATGCCCAACTATGATGGTGCTGTGAATAACTGTACATTGTGGATAACTGTAGGGTGTGTGAATATATCTCAGTAGAACTATTTTTTTTAAGTAAATGAACAATGGGTGGGAGGGGGGAAATGGGATGTTTTGGATGTTCTTTTTTATTTTAATTTTATTTTTTGGAGTAACGAAAATGTTCAAAGATTGATTGTTGTGATGAATGCACAACTATATGATGATACTGTGAACAACTGACTGTATACTTTGGATGACTGTGTTATGTAATTATATCCCAATAAAATTGCATTAAAAAAAAAAAGCATTGGCCGAGTTCCCAACGGGACACAGCAGTGAGCAGGGCAGCAGGGACCCTGCTGTGGCAGACCTTACCATCCCCTCTTTGGCCTTAACAAGCTCCTTTTCCACATACTCACCTCCCTGGGCACTCTGCACCTATTTTCCTGTAGGCTCCAGCTTCCAATTCCCATTCCCCTCCACCAAAGCGCTCAGGAGAAAAATATCTATCTCCTCCACCAGGAACGACTGCGGAGATTTCTCCAGATCAAACCCAAGAATGAAAACTAAACTTCTAAAAAGTAGGAAAGGGCAAGGGGAGATAGAAAGAGAAATGTGGCATTAGGTATGTGCTTCCTAGGTGCCACGGGACACTGCATACGATCTTTACAACAAACCCAAGAGGTAGGCTGTGCTGTCCCCAGTGTACAGAGGGGGAGCTGAGGCTCAGAGAGGGTGAACAACTTGCTCAAGGACACACAGGAAAAAATGGCAGAGGAGGCTCCAGATGCTGGCTGGGGACAGGGAGAGGGAGCTCCCACATCCCTGTTCTCTCCCTACAAGGGAAGCCTGGGACACGACCAGGCTTGGAGGGGGTCCTCTATCCAGTGGAGGTTTCCCCCTTTCTTTCAGGGTATTTTCTCCCTCCAGTGGATTCTGAAAGACACATATGGCTCATTTATGAAGTAGGAGTGAGATTATTATTTGTTTTCATTCCTAAGCTTCTCCTCCAGGCTCCCAGGCATCTGAGAATAGTCGATAGACAGGAGCCATGCTTGGCCATCTGGTATGGACAGGCAGCTCCCCCCACCCCATGTTCCAGCCTGCCCCATCTTCTCTTTCACCCCCGCCCACTGCAGAGGACATTCCATGAGGGAGACACGCAAGGGGAAAACTAGGGACAGAGACTCAAAATCATTCCAAGCCCCCGGAAATACAAACACCACCACTACCAACAACGGAACTCCCATTTCACCTTTCACCTCTTCCTTGGGACTCCTCCAAGGTCAGGACCTTTTGCACGAGGAGCAAAGCCAATTCCACCAGATTCAAGGGAAAAGGTCAGTGCCAAAACCTTTGGCTGCGGAATGTGCTTGTGAATGGTATGTACAGGGCTTGCCCAAGCGTGTTGTGGGGCGTCTGGTCTCCACACCCTCTCTCTGCAGTTCTTCTGACCAGTTCCCCCAAAAGGAGGGCCCCCCAGAGAAACCTGGCTGCTTTGAAGGTGAGACCTCAGTACATCACTAGGAGGCTTCACTTTGTTTTTTAATTCTCTCATTGTTTTCTCTTCTTTGTGTTCGCTCCTGTGAACCTCAGAGTAACATGCGTGCCTTGCCTCTCCACATAGAGCCTTTATCATTGCTGCTATCACGATTATTGTAATAGTCTTACCCTACCCTGTTTTCCCCTTTATCCCAGTTTCCCCCCATATATTTTACTTTGTCATGATACTGAAATGTTATGCCCCCACCTTCTTCAAATTCCCTTTGGAACAAAATGAACTTTAAATCCTTTGCTTAGTATGAGCAAAGATGTAAGGGTTGGGGGTACAGGGTGTGCTTCAAGGGAGAGAGTTGTAAAAGGAACATCTGGGGTTTGGGAAGGTGTCAGAGAGGGTGAGCGCTAAGAGGACTTCAGGTCCCCTCTTGGGCCAGATCTGCTGCCAGGGCCAAAATGTGATTGAGCTTCCAGTCCTCCAGAGGTTTGCAAAATGAAGCTACTGGCAGGAACAGACCCTACGTTTGCCACACTCCTCTACCTCCGTTTGAGGCTGCCTGAACCCTGGGCTTGACCAAATGATGACAGGCTGTTGGCCTCAGGCTGCCCCACTAATCATTTCCACTCCCCCTACTGGTAAAAGCAAGGAGCATTTGCATCTCTTATAAATTGCTCCTCTTGTAGAGCAAAGAAGGGGGCTATGCGTTAATTCCACTCTCCCAGTCAAAAGCTCTTGGGTAGCTCCACTGCATTTCTCTATTAATCCTACCTTAAAGCTTGCTGATAGCCTCTCCATTGAGTGTCTCCAAATTGATTGCAAACACTTTCATTTATAATGGCCACGTGGGCACAGGGCATGTGCCCTGGCTGAGACACATCTGCCCTGTAGCCCTGAAGCCAAGGCACACCAGGCCAAGAGGGTGGCCAGAGTCCCCAGCCCTCTCCTCTGCACTGGCTGGGTCTCTCACACCTGGACAGTCTCCGGCTCGCGTCTGGCTCTTGTACTGCAGCAGCAGTGCCTGGGTCCCCCAGCATTTGTGGTCTGTAGTTACATCCTTCTCAGAGCACCCACAGAGAATGCTAAGGAGGCCAAGAGAAGCCTTGGGCTCTTTACGTGGCACCCATCTTTCCCCCTGAATTAGCAAAGAAGCAACCTGACGTCCCTAAAGTCCATGCCTTTCCCTGCTCCTTGAACTCAAGCAGGAGCCCTTCTCTACTGAAGGTCTCAACCACTGGAAAATCCCCAGGAGACCATGTGTACATCAAGGACCACTGGCTTCCACTTGAGCTGGTTGTTCTTTCTTTCTTTATGTTTTGTATTTAAGACCAGGAGGTGAATTATTGATGTACTTTTAAAATGCAGAAAAGGTCTAAACTTCGTGCAGCAAGTGTGATATGTGTTGACCACACACTCTCATTCTTTAGGGAGCAGAGAAAGTGTGAGAAACGGGAGAGCCAGTGAGAGGGCTGGAACACAGGATGCCTCATCTATAGGGAGGAGGAAGGGAAGCGGGAAGAAAAAACACCCAGACTCACAGGAGAGGTGACAGGACTTCAGAGATAGAGGGGGAAGTCAGATATCCGTCGAATGAATGCACTCAATGATGAAATATCCTCATTCTAAAAGCAAGAAACTAATGATCAAAGGAGACTGGGGGTCTCCACCTGAAGTCCCACAGCTACTGAGGGCTGGAGGATTAGACCCTAGGACTCACAGATTCCTCTAAGGAGGTGTGGGTCTGACATCCTCAACGGTTGGGGTTTGAACTCCTCCAGACTTGGGCCTTCCTTCTTGGGATCCTACTCAGGAAGCAGGTATGACTGATGCTTTACTTAGAAGCACTTGGCACTCTAGTCAAGGACCCCTCAAAGAAGCCCAGCAAGAAGAGAACAGTGAGGGCAGGAAACCTCAGCTCTAGTTGCAGCTCTGCCTCTCACTATGTGCTGTGACTGGCTGTGTGACCTGGGGCAAGTGCTTTCCCCTCTCTGGGCCCAGAGACCCACTCTCTATGCTGTGGCAAGGGGCTGCATGATGAAGCTAGCCTGGCCTTGCTGAGTCCACACAGCAATGCTCACCCAGCACTGCCTCGGGCCTGGCATACCACAGGTGCTCGATAAATAATAAATGACCAGTGCCCCAGCCACTAAGGCAAACACTGAGCTAATTGGGAGAGCTCAGTAAAGCCAGAAGTCTGTGGTTTGGGGAAGAGAGCAAAATACTTATCAAACCGAATGAAGGCAGCTTGCACCAAAATTTTGGTCTGAGATTCCAGCTGAAGCTAGGAGGCTGTATTGGAGACTCTTGGGAACATTGGTGATTGCACTCAGAAATGGGATTTTTTTTGTGGTGTCTCACGTGCAGAAAGGGTGAAAGAAAACTCCTTGGTCTTTCCTTACAAGCATGGGAAGCCTCCAGCTTTCCTGTACTGTGTGAAGTGCTTACCCTCAAAATAAAAAGGTGTAAACCATTCCCCACCACCAACCACCCTTCGTCTTTCCAAAGGAGCTTCTAGAATTGGATGGAAGGAGGAGGAAGCTGCCTGGAAGTCAGAGCCTCAGGGGGAGCTCTGTGCATCCCCCAAACTCCCTCCCGGCAGATTGCCCCATTCTCCCCTTTCCTCTTGGGATGAGGAATGGACTGGCAGTTGTGGGACCCCTGCCCACAGACCTGTCTCCAGCCCTTACTTCCACAATCCTCCAACCTGAAGGGCATATTGTCCTCCCCTCCAGAAACCACCCTGCCTCCTGGATCCAATTGGAATACCCCAACTGAGCTCCCTTCCCTTTCTCCTGTCCCAGATGGAAGCCATGTCTCCAGCCCTGCTCAGCCCAAGGCCTGCGTTAAAAGTATCCTGCATATTTCTCCTTTCATTCCCCTACCGCCTACTGGTAGTTGATACTTTTATCATTATTATCATTTTAGAAGAGAAACTCGAGGCTCACGGAGGTTACTTGGCCAAAGTCACTTGGCCAGGGGATGGTGGAGCCAGGACTCAAACCCACCGCTGCCAGATTCCAAAACCCGCTTATCCATCTGGAGCCCCAGAGCCCTGGACGCATCGCGGTAGCAGGACGAGAACGCCTCACCACCGCGCTTCCTGCTAGCAGTTCCCCACCCCGCGCTACCTTCCTTGGGTGCGTTGGTGTCCCAGACGCTCCACATCTGCACGAAGAAGAACGGCGTCCAGCACACGATGAAGGCTAGCACGATTATGAAGGTCATCTTCACCGTGCGGATCTTGGCCTTAGAGATGAGTCTGACGCTGCTAACGCGCGCTAGGGCCGCGCACCCGCCGCCGCCCGCCGCCGCGCCCTCGGGTCCCTCAGTCGCCGCCGCCGCCGCTGCCGTCTTGAGCCGCAGGTTCTGCCAGATCTTGAAGCTGATAAGGCTGTAGCAGGCGGTGAGCACGATGACAGGCACAATGTAGACGGCGAGCGTGATCCACGTGATGTAGGCCTTGGGCCCCCAGGGCTGGATGAAGACCGCCCAGCAGTCGAAGACGCCGTCGGCCACCTCGCGCAGCGAGAAGATGTGCACCTGCGGCGCGCTGGCCACCAGGCAGCCGAGCCACGTGGCTAGCACGGCCAGGCGGTCCGCGCGGCGGCGCAGCGCGCGCAGCGGCTGGCAGATGGCCAGGCAGCGGTCCAGCGACATGAGCAGCAGCAGGTAGGTAGAGGCGAACATACCCACCACCTGCAGGTACTTGACCAGGCGGCACAGCAGGTCCGGCCCGTAGAAGCGGAAGGTGATGTCCCACAGCAGCTGTGGCAGCACCTGGAACACGGCCACCACCAGGTCGGCGATGCTCAGGTGCTTCATGAAGAAGAAGAGGCGCGAGTGCTTGTGGCGCGTGGTGCGCAGCGCCAGCAGCACGCACGCGTTGCCGCTCAGCGCCAGGAAGAGAATGAGGCACAACACGGCCACCTCCACCCGTGCCAGGGCCTCGTTGCGCCGCGGCGGTCCGGCAGTGAAGTTGCCCTCGGCCCCCGGCGGCGCCGCGCTCGCGTTGACCGCCTCGGTGCTCCAGTTGGCGGCGAGGGTACCCTCCATGACTGTGGCCACCGTGCGCCCCGGGCCTTGGTGCCCTTTAAGGCGTGGCGCGAGGGGCGGGGTCCGACGCGCTGTCCCAGCGCGCCTCGAGGGGCGCCTCAGGCTCCACTCCCGGAGACCCAGCGGACGGATCTTTGGGTTCGACCCTGGAACAAACCGTGAGGGCCATAAGAAGCCGACCCCGTTTCTCTCCCGACGCGTGAGAAGCGCAGTTGTCTCCCTTCTCGGGAACCACAAATCATCTCGAACTTAGGGCACAACTGCGGGCCCCGGAGTTGCTCACCCGCTACCCCAAGAATTCCCGTTTCAGGCAACTCCTGTGATCCCCTGCAAGAAAGCGGAAAACCTCTACGGGACCACCAGTTCCTTAAGATGCTCAGACGCTTCCACTGGCAGAGAAGGGAGGATCATAGACACCTTCCTCCGGGTCTGGGATTCTCACTTCCCCCAGGGGTCCCCAAACTAAATACCTCTCCCAGGGGTCCTCAGGGCAGCCGCCTCCTGCGGGAACCCCCAACCCGGCCACCTCTCCTAGGAAGATTCACTCCAGTTACTTCCTCCAGAGATCCCAAATAGCTACTTGCCTAGGAAACCCCAGCGCAGGACTCCGTCCTCCAATCCCCACCCCCATTTCTAAGATGCTCAGCCGTTACCCTGAACTTCTATAACAACTGATTCCGGGGACCCCCAGTCCGACAGTCCCTCCCGGAGGAACCCCTACCCCAATACCTACCCCAGGACGCCCAACCGCTGTCCCCAGGACCCTGGCATAGACACCCGCCGAGGGGATACTCCCCACCTCAAAGATTCAGGAACTCGACGTGTGCCTTGGCACCCCCGACAGTCAAGAGCTCGGAGCCTCAATCCCAAGCAGTCACTTCAGAATCTCCTGGAGCACACCGCGCACCCCTAGGGAGTGCGGGGGCACCCCGACACCACCACCTCTCGGGTCTCGACGTCCCCACCAGCCCTAGCCACCCCCTCAGTTGGCGCGCTGGATCCAGCTACCTGCACCGAGTCTGCAGGCTCGCCCCAAATTGGCCCACTGGAGAAGTTGTACCACCACTGTCGGCCCCAAGGACGCGTGCGCTGCCGGCAGCTCCCAGTCCGAAACTATGCTGAGGTCTATGCTGAGGTCTCACCCTTGGCACTTGGGCTGGTATCCCCTCGCCCCAGTCTGGCTGGGCTCTGGATGGGGACGGAAGGCGAGCGGGGAGCGCTGCCGAGGCTGTTAGCGCGCGGATAGCGTCAGGACGCGGTGCCGTCTGCTGGTGGCCGGCTTTTCTGCAGCCGGGGTTGGGCACTGCGCCACCTACACCGGTCCGCTAGGGGGCGCGGGAGGCCGGCCTCGCTGTCCTCCGCGTAGCGGGGTTAAAGCGCTCAGCGTCTGCCCCAGAGCAGTAACAAACATGTTTATTTCACAGTGGTTTGAAACGGAGAGAGGGAGGAAGCTCGTAAATAACCCGCCTGGTTTCTTCCTTTCTTGGTTTAGAAGCTCCTTACTCTCAGGCAAATAGGATGCTTGAATAGTTATGTTTTTCCCGGAGTAGATGGTGATGATGTTACAAAAGCATTTAACTGATATTTCCCAAATATGAGGTTGATTTCAGTGCTTTTTCTCCCAGGAGTTTGATGTAGTATATTTAGCAGTGAATTCAAATAAATCCTTGCTCTAGAATATTTCTGTTCGGATTCCCTTTAATGAGGAAGGAGAAATGTCTTCTAGTCAGCACTGGGAGAGGTCTTCATTCTTTCTACTTTTAGGGGAAAATACTCATGCAAAAATTCTATTTCTTTCTTTTAAAGTGAATTTGCTCATCTGTGGCCTGAAGCTTTTCACCTCCTTACCGCACTTCAAAATTAAAATCTTAAATGATGCCAACTGAAGATGAAATGTTAAAAACAGTGTCTCTGCATTCTCGCTCCTTTTCTAACTTTGTTTTTGAGGTGATTTACAATGGCCAAGAATGGAGGCAGAAAAAAATCTGAAGATTCAAAAATGAACAGGGCTCTTTAAAAGATATTAAATGCATATTTCCTCCTGACATTTCATTTCTCCCTCTTTTAATTATGTGGAGAGAATTGAGTTAGCCAAGGACCAAGTTTCCTGAACCCACAATGACAGCCCTGTGCCAAGGCAGCCTCCAGGAAGAGACTCTTCCAGCAGCTCTGATCCCAGGGTTCCATTTGAAGGAGCATTCCAGGATGGGCCCGGGAATACTGGCAGCCTTGGGAAGGGACAGAAGGCAGAATTTACCTTTCTCTTCCCTTTGGGAGTTGTGGCATCACGTTAATAAATATTGTCTGTCACACAAATTGCAGATTCAACTTACAGAACACTCAGGTGAGGATTACATGACCTTGGGCAAGTTCCGTCTCCCTGGGCCTCAGTTTCCCCATAGATAAAAACAAAAGGGTTGGCCAAGATAAGCAATCTCTGAGGTCACATCCCTCTGGTTTTCTGAAATTCTAAGACCTTAATTCTAGGAGGTAAAGCATCTCTTCACCACCCCAGATTTGATCAAAAGGAATATTCCTTAAGCACCGTGATTGGGAAATTTAGGAAGGATTAAAACTGGGCCAGTAGAGCCCAGCTTGCCCAGCTTGCCCCTGTCTATCATGGGTCAGAGCTGCCTTCAGGGAGCAGATTTCCCCAGGCCACCCTCCCAGGGAGAAGCTCTTTCATCCAACAAGAGGAGCCATGCCCTCTCCTGTGTGGTCTTTGCATGATGGGTGAGGCTGCCTAATTC